>JAPMLY010001310.1:0-110008 GCA_026401115.1 Tetraselmis chui
CACACACACACACTCATACTCACACAAATACTCTCGCGCTTACACACTCACATGCACGCAAACACACACACACACACACACACACACACACACACTCACACACTCACACACACACACACACACACACTCACACTCACACAAATACTCTCGCGCTTACACACTCACATGCACGCAAACACACACACACACACACACACACACACACACACACACGCGCGCGCGCGCGCGCGCGCACACACAAACTCACGCACGAACGAGCTCGTAACGCTCTCTTTATTGCTTTTGATCATTTATCATATTTTCTCTCCATGACAGCAGAACAGCAGATGACGAAGAGAGGAAGAGGTCAAGGAACGATATGTGTGTGGGGGGGGGGGGGGGGGGGGGGGGGGGGGGGGGGGGGGGGGGGGGAGGGGGGGTACCGCAGGTCGAAACCAAGAGCGGTGTTGAAATACGACGGCAGCCAGTTGAGATAGATAAAGTAGCCCCAATGGTTTATGAAATTGACGATCACGATGGCCCACACCGCCGGCTTTGACAGCATCTCGAGCACACTGACGTCCCGCGCAGCAGCCTTGCCCCCGCCTGCCTGCCCAGCAACAAACGGAGGCAACATTTCAATACTTAAGACGGCTATGTATGGAGTACATGTAGCAAAACGAATATGCACATCCATTGTGCATGGCCTGCATTTGCGGATTCAAAATACACGCACGAGGTCGGCGCATGTGTCAGCGGGGAGAGGGGCATAGGGGTGCAAGTAGCGCTCATTACCTTGGATGTCAGTGTTGGGGATTGGCTGGGGACGCAGGACTGCCAGAGCAACAGCATCGGTATGCCAAGTAGCCCAAACGCGACGAACAACCCTCGCCAACCGATGGCCTGTAGGGTCACAAGAATGGGTCGGTGGGTTGACGGGGGGTGGAAATGGCAGAGGGTCAGGTAGGTGCAGGAAATGAAGAATGTTTTTTTTTGGGTGCATGTTTGTGCGTGTGTGCGGAAGTGACTGTGTGTGCGCGTAAATACGATTGTGTGTGTGTGTGTGCGCGCGCGCGCGCGCGTGTGTGTGTGTGTGTGTGTGTGTGTGTGTGTGTGTGTGTGTGTGTGTGTGTGTGTGAGTGTGTGTGTGAGTGTGTGTGTGTGTGTGTGTGTGTGTGTGTGTGTGTTTATATGTGTGGGGAAGGGTGGGGGGGGGGGGGGGGGGGGGGGGGGGGGGATGGTGAATTGAGAGGGAGGAAGAAGGGGGTGGGATGTAGGAGGAGTGGGGGTGTCCACCTGGAGCAGGAAGGGTGTAATGGCCAGGCCTACGAGGTTACCGCAGTGGAACCCCGTGAATACGGTGCCCAGGGCGCTGGACCGCTGCGCCTGAGGGATGGTGGTGGCGAGGAGGGAGTTCATGCTGGGCAGCACCACCCCCTCACCCAGCCCCACCGCACCCCGAGCCAGCATGATGGCCGTCAGCGTCAGCCCCGCCGCCTGTGTCCAGCCTACACCCCAATGAACCCACCACCACACGGGACATCAGCCATTCTGCTCCTGCTCCTGCTCTCTCTCTCTCCCGTTGGCTCACACTCGATATCCTCGTTGTACATTAGTGAATGCCCTGATGAAATAATCTGACAGATGCAGATGATGCTGATGATGGTGATGATGGTGTGGGTGCAGGGGGGTCACTGATAGGGAGGGGGGAAGGGTAAGTTACTGGATAGTGCGAATGGCATGATCAGTGAGGCTGCTGAGAACCAGATGATGGCGACGCCCATGGTTGCCTTTGCGCCGTATTTGTCCGCGAGTGAACCGCCCAACAGCTGCGTCGCCATATAACCCCACAGAAACGACGCCGAGACGAGGCCCTGCACACTCGCGGGCCACGCAAACTCGGAAGCCATCGGAATGATGGCGATGCTCATGCAGATTCGGTCCATATTGCAGAGCAGCATGGCCAGCGCGGTGGGGACCACGACACGGAGGTAGTCCAGGGTAGCAACCCTCGTCTCGGGCGTGTTTGTACCCGTACGATCGGCATGGCCGTCATCAGCGGCGGCCGCCGCGGTCGTGACAAATCTCGTCGCGAGAGACGGACGGAGGGGCCGCGGGGCGAATAAAAGCACCGATGAGCTGGAGTTCTGTCTCAGGGAGGCAAAACAGCGACTCCGGCTGAGAGGGATTGCTCTTGGTTGCTGCCTGTGAGCCCTAGTCCCTGAGCCAAGTACCCCCTGTCGGGAGCGCCACGTCAGCAAGTACTCGTCAACGACGAATTCCCAATTTCATGGAACCGTGAAATCCGAATATTTCACAGACTTTGTCCTGGCTGTGGTGACATCGGTGGCTGTGATACTTGTCGAGCATGTTAGGTACATAAGCATAAAAGCTTTGATAAGGACACGATGAAAGTGGCGAGCTTCCCTTGTACCTCGCGTGAGCCCGCCGTCACCACTACGTCGGTTCGACGCCAAAGAGGCGAAGACAGGTGAGCGCTTGCCATCTTGGTGCTTCTCCAATCCACACGACACGCGCAAGAACGCGAGACTGGGCCCCTCTCACCCTGGTTAATTTTGATTCGGACCGGGGCAGCTGAGCTCACAGACTCGAGTGCGTGTTGAGTGGATGAATACGCTGTTTGAACTGTGAGGACCTTTTCTTCCGCGCACACAGCGATAAAGCACCGACGGACATAAGCACATCAGCCCCAAAGATAATACCGCCTTGCCGGTACACGTCCCGTACTACCCAGTAGTATTCTTAATTTCTTATTATGGTCAGATTGAATTAAATCTAGAGGTTTGCATATCCAACTCCCATGTGTGCGGGACAGTGACACTAGCGGTTATTGTTACCGTTAATAGCGGCGCGTCGCACCTACAAGACAAGCACATGGCCCTAGCACTTAGACGAAACCAACGACCAAACGCCTTCCCCAACGGTAAGCTCTAGCTAGCCCTCGCCTCATAAGCCGGAACTAGCCTACGAGCATGGCACTCTCCGCTTTCGCGCTTTGCCAATCTAGGCTTCGCGCGAATGCAGTCTCGACTCTAGTACTCGAGCAGGGTGTCAGTTTACCATCGTCCCATGCCCACTCGAGCGTCACGCGACACTTCCCCTCGTTCAACTACGGAGCCCCGTATCATGCTGCATGAGCAGTCTACGTCCGCCGCAGCGGCCGACCCTCATTGTACTTCGATCGAGCAACGCACAGCCGAAAAGATTCGTACGGCAGCATTTTTGGCCTCGGAACAACGGATTACTGAACAGTTCTTGGCGGCTAACGCTCCCTTATTGGCACAACTCCAACAACCAACACCCACTCTCGCTACTACCAATCAACAACAACCCATTCCCGCCGACGCCACCCTAACGACGGAGGGTGGTAAGGCGGCCCATGAGCCACCTATCGACATGCTTGACGACGAACCCGAACCCACCGCGTCCGAGTTCGTCGACTTCACCTACTACGGCGAAGTCATTCTTGCCGGCCTCGAACGTCCCCCACGCGACGTCGAGGAGCCACGTATGTGGACATTAACAGACGACACCGCCCGGGCGCTAAGCGAGAAGAGCACCCAAGCAGCCTACGACGAGTACCTCAACATAGTTTGCTATGCCTTCTTCGATAGTTGCGCCAACGCGGCAGTTAGCGAGGGCATGGACACGCTGCCGAACGGCCCACCTCTATCAACGGAGCATACGGAGGCGGTTGCTCTTCTCAGAGCGGGTCATCGCACCCACACATCGACGGAGGAGGCCGCCCGTACTCGATTGGGCTTCCTCCGCCTCACCAAGGGCGGACAAGTGAGCACGGATGCGGACCGCGTCTTCGCGAAATTGGCCCACGAGCACTTCTGTCGCCCACGCCCTACCGCGGTCTCCGGGCCACAGGATGCGCTACGCCAAGCTTTCGTCGACCGAAAGCTTGAAGTCATCCTTCACGAGGCCAGCAAGATCTTATTCGTCAAGATCACGCCGGACAAGCCGTCCGGCCCTTGCTCTAAAGCTCGCAAAGCCACCATTGACAGGCGCAAGGCAGCCGCAGCGGCGACAGCAGCCGCACGCCCCACCCCAGCTCCAAAACCGGCCGACCTTGCACGGCCACCCCCCAAGAAATGATGGTGTGGCCCGCCGCGCCGATTCTTGCTCCCCGACATCTTCCTTCGTGCGACATCGCGTGCGACGAAGATGGAGGGAGTGGGAGCGCATCGGCGCGAGCGGCAAAGTCCTAAGTTGGATCCGCCGTGGCGTCGGCGTCAAGTTCAAACACGGCACGCGCCCGCGGCCCTTCAACCACGGCATCTCTATGCTAGACGCTACACCATCCCAACTCGAGTTTCTAAACTCGGAACTCCCACGTTTCAAGGCTTGTGTGGAATAAGGTGGGGGTTCTTCCTCGGACCGTGACACGCCTACATACAATGATCGGACTCACCGGGTATCGAACCCGCGACCTTCTGCGTATTAGGCGTGCGCTTTACCGGCGTACCGAAAAAGCATAGTTGACATATGTGGCCACATACCACATATGTACCAAACTACGACACTTGCGGGGCGTGGGAGCGCTCACATAACCCCCGCTACGTTTTCCGCATGTTTTTAGTGCCCAAGCCCGGCCACAACCAGTGGCGCCTCATCATCAACCTTCGAGAGCTCAACCGCTAATGTTTAACTTTCAACATGTCATGCGAGACCCTAAAGCACCTCCGTCACCTGTCCCGTCCGGGCGACTATTTTGTCTCCCTAGACCTCACCGACGGGTACTACACCCTTGGCATCCGGGAGGAAGACCGCGACTTCTCCACGGTCATCTACCGCGGCACCTTGCGGCGCCTCGCTTGCCTCCCAATGGGTTGGTCAGGCTCGGCGTAGTGCTTTTGCAAACTCACGGAGGTGTTTACAAATCACCTTCGCCGTCCTCCACCACCTACGCATGTGTCTACACCTACCAGCGTGCGCCCTTCGAAACGTTTTCTCCGAAACGCCCGATGGCGTGGGACTCGACTGCTCCCCTACATGGACGATTTTCTTTTTCTAGCGGACTCCTATAACGACGCTTTGCTCGTTCGCCAACGCGTCGAAGCCCTACTCGACCGACTAGGCCTCCAACGCAACCCCAAGAAAGGCGTATGGACGCCAATTCAAGTCGGCGACCATTTGGGCTTAACGGTCGACCTACACCTTGGCATGTTTCGCGCTCCACACGAAAAGTTACGCCACCTCGCTCAACACGCATCGTCCCTACTAGGCCGAGCTGCTTCAAACGCGCGTTGGTTACCCACACGCCAACTCGCAGCGTTCCCGGGCAAGGCCCAGTTCCTCTACCTAGCAATCGCACCCGCGCGTTTCTTCTTGCGCGAAATGCACAACGTGCTTGTAACGCGCACTGGCTGGGGAGGCCGCGTTCGCCTAACACAGCAGATGCGGCGCGACCTCGAATGGTGGCGCACAGTGCCCAACCAGAACAACGGGAGGTCCATCTACAAGCATGTGGAGACCGCCAACCTACACGCCGACTCAAGCGACTACGGGTGGAGAGCCGTCTTAAACGACGACTCCAACTACCAAGCCCGCGGTTTCTAGAATGCCGCATATCGCCAACAACACACCACGTGGAAAGAACTTCGAGCAGTCCGACACGCGGTCGAGTCTTTCCTACCACAACTCAAAGGCCGGCACGTCCTGCTCCACGAGCACAACACAGCAACAGTCGCGGCTCTAACCAAGCTCACCTCCCGGTCAACCGTTATGATGACCGAGCTGCGCCGTTTGTGGTACCTACTCGACACCAACGACATCCACATCCGCCCCCGCTACATCCGTTCGGCCGCGGACATTTGGGCGGATACGCTCTGCCGCGAACTAGACACAAAGGACTTGCAGCTAAACCCTCGTTTATTCGCACACCTCCAGGCCCGGTGGGGACCCCACACTATCGACCGGTTCGCGTCTATGCTCAACACTTAAATCCCGCGTTTCAACGCCAGATGGCGACCCACAGTGCGAGGACGTCGATTGCTTACGCTTACCCGACACAGCTTGGCGTTGTGAAAACAATTATTGAAACTCCCCCTAAACCGCGCTACCAGCTCTCACCGCCAAGCTAGGCCAATCACGCTCGACAGCTACTGCCGTAGCCCCTTACTTGCCCAACAAAACATGGTACCGCGCCCTACAACGGCTCGCGAAAGCAAAAGCGCACTTCCCAGCGTCACGCGACCTGTTCTTTCCCGGCAGGCTCGGAACGCACGCGGGGGTCGGGCCGCCCTCCTTGAGCATCGTGGCTTTTCGACTAACACCCCCTCTTGGCTCTACACCCGCCGCGGGGCCATAGGCACAGCCCTACGCACAGTAAATGTGAGGTCTATCACACCCATGTTAATTCCGCCCCGTACCGGCCCGCCGCGCTACCGCCTGCAAATGGGTTCCGCTAACGCCCCGGTCTTCAACTATGGCCGACAAGTATCTGACCATCTTAGGGACCGATACTCTTGGGGTTACAGCTATCAGCCTACTCAGTAACTCGCTAGCGCCGTCTACATTCGCGAACTACAACAGCGCCCTACGCAAGTTTTTCGCGTTATGTGCCGAGGAAAATATTGCCCAACTAGAAGCCACGCCGGCCTCCATGATTCACTACACGGTCTAGTTAGGCCTAGTCGGCACAGCGGCCGCAAGCTCTCTCCAACCTTACTATTCAGCGGTCAACAAATTCTTCCTCGACCACCAGCTACCACCTATCGTTGTAGGGGACTTACTCGCCGACGCACGGCGCGGCCTCGAAATGCTACAACACCGCCTCGTTCCTTCCGACACAAGACTTCCGCTCCCCGCCCCCGTTGCCCTCGACATCTTATTGGCCGCAAACACTATTCGCGACAGCCGCACGTGGTCTCCCGCTTCCCTCCATTTACTCGAGCGCTTTCGCGCTTGCATGGCTGTGTGTATAAACTACACTTTTTTCTGCCGCGCAGAAACTGGCGCACGCTGCATGACCGGAGACCTCACCGTGAACAGACCTTCCCAACAGATCTGTCAGTTCGTCCGCAAGTTCAAAGGAGACCAACGCCGCGACGCCCGCGACAAACTCGTGCTAGCAATGCCAATACCCGCCAACCCCATCTTGGCGGACCTCATGGACTAGTATATCCAGGAACGACGAATTGTTTGCGCGACCTACTACAAGCGACCCCCCCTTCCGCTTTCTGAAGTTTCTCACATGCTGAATCCTCCGCAGAATGGGGAGCCGCCTCCACACTTTCCTCCTGGATGGCTTTGGCTCTCCGTACAATTAACTCGAACGCTCCAACACGCTTCAAGTGGACATTGCACAGCCTCCGTAAAGGGGCCGCATCCGGTGCGAGCTGCATCGGCCCCCCCCTCCCCGTCATCAAATACATGGGTGGCTAGGCCAAGAACAACTCCGTGACTGAAGGAAAGTATATTGACCCCACCATGACCCCATAACCTGTTGCTTGGCGTTTCTTCGGGTGGCTCGCCCCGTCCGCCCCGCAACACTAGTTTTGGTTGTGCAAGCCTTTGGCTTTAGGTTACTGGCAAAACGTGCCCTAGGGTAAATGGTCAGATTTAGTTAAATCTAGAGGTTTGCATATCCAACTCCCATGTGTACGGGACAATCACACTAGTGGTTACTATTACCGTTTATAGCGGCGAGTCGCACCTACATGACAACCACCTAGCCCTTGTAGTTAGACGCAACCAACGACCAAACGACTTCCCCAACGGTAAGCTCTAGCTAGCCCTCGCCTCATAAGCCGGAGCTAGCCTACGAGCATGGCACTCTCTGCTTTCGCGCTCAGCCAATCTAGGCTTCGCGCGAACCCACCCACCCAACCCTTTCATCCTTCGCTAATCGTCCCCCATGCCCCGCCTGAGGGTGTCTTTTGGTGAAATTGTAAGCAATTTATCATATTTGGCAAAACATGCCCTCGGGTAAATACTTAATATTACAATTAGTACCTTGTTATTTCATTCATATATTTCATTATTATTATTATCCTTATCATATTCTCCTTGTTATTTTTACTATAGTCATTCTTAGTGACTAAGACGTGCTAACTACTAACTTGCGTACTAACTGATGGAGACGCACTTCCCCTCCATTAACGGAAGTTGTTTACATGATACGGAGGAATGGATTGGAAGAGCGATACATGGGCGGAAGCAGGAAATAGTACTTGGATACTACTGGGAGTGAAGCGATATAGCGCTCAAGACTGTGAACTTGGGGGCCAAATAAAAGGCCGAGGGATAGATAGAGTGAAGTTTTTGCCTAGAAGGCGCCCGCCGGCGGCGCAGCGGTGGCGGCCCCGGAGAGGGGTGCGCTCGCAGGCCCGTCGGCACCTACCTCTACCTCCACGCGGTGGGCGCTGGTAACCCCATAGCCGTGCCAGGCCTGGCACGGTAGGGGGATGAACGAGGTACCGGCAGCTGCGATCCGCGGGATCTGCAGCTGTCGGGAAGCCCTGTACGGAGGGTTTTGGAAAAACATAATATCCGTACACCGGCACAGGGATCTCCCGCTCGGCCAATCCGATATGTATTTTTCGCGACTAAATACTCGCAGATACTCTCCCGACGATGGGGCGGGGGCGGCGTTTGCGAAATATTTTTTGGCGAAAAGGGGTACGGACGGATCAGCGGAGGGACGAGGGTGTTGGAGCTGGCGGCGGACAGATGGGAAGCAGCGCTAGGGACAACGCTCGCTAGCAGTCGCCAGCCCTGCGAGAGCCTTAGGTCTCCCCTGGGGGCGAGGCCTGATGCTACGCAGGACGGAGGCTGGTCGCAGCCGGAGGAGCGGCACGGTCTGGCGGCAGCGGTCCTTAGGATCGCCCGCCGCCGGAAAAGCCCGGTACGGGGGGTTTTTGGAAAAATTCCCGTACCCACCATCTTTTGAGGACCGGCGACTCGATCCATGTGTTCTTCCAACCCCTTCCCTAGTCGGTACCCGGTTATCGATAGGCTGCCTCAGGCAGTGTGCCTAGGGTTATCGTAACGGCACACTGCTCGTAAAGGCGGCCCCCTAACAACGTAAACCACCGGGGGAAGGCACGGACGGCCACAGCGCGATCAGATAGGTGTTGGAAACAGACGGGAAAAGGACAGGGGACAGGAGAAAATCTGGCTCGGGGGCAGGAGAGCCAGCCGGACACCGTCTGCACCCTAGTTATTTTCTCTTCTCAGCCCCCGAAGGAGGAGAGAAGACTCGGCTAGGTGGCGAGCTGCGTCGGGAGGAGCGGCTAATACCTCGGGCGGGTGGAGCACGGATCGGGGCGGGACCGACGACGACCTATGCGAGGGGGGTTTTTCACCTGCCTTTCCCCCCAAGCTCCGGCACGACTGGAGTCGCACGGGAGCCGAGGTTAGGCAGGTTCGCCTCGACCAGCTCAAGCTGGACAGCCTTGCTGATCAGCGACCCCGCAACGGCTGGAGCAGGCCGCGTAACGTGGAGATTAGCGACATTTTATTTTTCATACTGTATCCAAAAAAACGTATATATCAGAAAATTATAAATACCTGGATACGGGTATGTTTTAGACGGTATCGTTACTGCCATTGGAGAGGTTGGGATTAGAGGTTCACGGTCTACCTCACGCTTAGAAGTCCAACTACAAGTTGAGCATAGCAAAAGGGGGGCCCAGAGACAGCAGCCGGTTCTTACTGGTATTGTTGTAAACAATTTCAAATTTCAAATTTTGCCTAGACGTAGGCCGCGTATAGCTCGGAGGTGCGCGGCGAGACTACGTGAGGGGGGAACGGCGGAGGGCAATTGTGAGAGCAATAGTTTGACGACGTAGTTTTTGTCGACAATGTTTGGTAAAGATTAGTGACATACTAAGCTAGATTAGCTAAGTTCCACGCCTAGGATCTTGTAGGTTTATGTGGGGGATATTATCGGTAATGAGTGGGGTCGCCCTCGACATCAACCGTAAGGTGGGAGGACGATGCTCGAGCAGCATGGCGATACTATTTTTGAGGTGGCAATTCCATGGCGCCAGAGGGCGCATGTTAGACAACATTTTCTCGCGTAAACAATTAGTCCGGTCTATGCGCTTCATAAGGAGAATTTGTGACGTCGGATTCCGAGGTTGGTGGCTTGAATCCGACGTCAGAAACGGATTTAGGGTTTGCAATAGTGCGAGTGTGTGGCTCCCGCCGGCGGCGCAGCAGCGGCGGCCCCGGAGGGGAGTGCGCTCGCAGGCCCGTCGGCACTCACCCCCACCTTCTCGTGGTCGGCGTTGGTAATCCGATAGCCGTGCATGGCTTGGCACGGTTGGGGGCTAGGCGGGGTGAAAACCGGCAGCTGCGATCCGCAGATCGACAGTTGTCGGCAAGCCTCATTACGGAGGGCTTTTAAACATATGATGTGTACACAAGCGTCAAGATCTCCCGCTCGGCTAGTCCGATATTCCTTGTCGTGGCTGGTGCTCCTCGAATACTCTCATGTCCACGGGCGGGAAATGTATCCCAGGAATTTTTTGGTGGTGAGGGGGATACGGGCGGATCTAAGTTGGCGGCGGGCGTTGGAGTTGGCGACGGATAGCCGGGAAGCAGCGCCAAGGCAGGGTGTTTGCCGACAGTCGACTAGCCATGTGAGTCTGTAGTCTACCCTAGGGGCGAGGCGAGAAGCTGCGCGGGCCGGAGGAGGGTCACAAACGGAGGAGTGACACGATCTGGCGGCGGAGGTCCTGAGGTCGACCCGGAAAAAACCGGTACGGAAGGTTTTCGAATAATCATTTCCGTACTCATCATGTTTTGCGGAGCGGTGACTCGATCCGCGTGTTCGACCAACCCCTCCCCTTGTCGGTACCCAGTTATCGATAGGATGCCTTAGGCACTGTGCCTAGGGTTATCGCAACAACACACTACTAGTACAAGCGGCGCCCTAACAATGTAAGCCACCCGGGGAGGGTACGGACGGACACACCGCGATCAGACAAGTGTTGGAAAACAGACGGCAAAGGACCGGGGACATGAGGAAAATTATAGCACGGAGGCATGAGCGCCAACCTGACAACGTCTGAGGCCTTGGCCCTCGCTTCTCCCCAGCCCCCGAAGGAGGAAGGAATACTAGGCTAGGTGGCGAATTGCGTCGGGAGGAGTAGCGCTTATCTCGAACGAGGGGTACATGGATCGAGACGGGACCGTCGAAGATCTGAGCGAGGGGGGTTTTCGACTTCCTTCTTCCCCCACCTCCGGCGTGACCGGAGTCGCACAAGAGCAAAGGTAAGGTAGGCCCGACTCGACAAGCACAATCTGGCGAGCTTTGCTGATCAACGCCTCTTAGCGAATGGAGCATGCCGCGTATCGTGGAAAATAGCAACATTTACATTTTATACTTGTAGATGTTGTTACTACCAATGGAAAGGCTGGGATTATTGGTTTACGGTGTAAACCCTAATCGTAAGTCCTCGAGGGCGTAGATGAATAGAGCGCCCAAAGACAACAACCGTTCACTCGGTATTCTTGTAAACAATTTCAATCTCATATGCGAGTGTGTAGGTGTCGGGGCCTGGGGGATTTATGCAAGGAGTCTATCCATGTTGATGATGTACGCGTAACATGTAGTCAGCCGAAGTGTGTGTGTCTTCATATGTAAGAACGAGGAGGGGGTTGCTGGGCGAGGCGGGAGCTGAGGATATGTAACGACGGTCATGGCTTATCCAATGGCTAGGGAATTGACCGGTTTCATCGAAAGGTCGAAATCGGAGTTCATGATAAAGTGGAATGCGATGTTGGTTGAGGTATTATTAAGCATAATAATGTGCATAATCAATGATTACATGAAAATAAAAATGATTTCAATGAGAATAGTAGGCTCCACGTGGATTGGTATTCTTCTCATTGGAATGAGATGATATCAAAAGTGTAAAGCCCGCGTCGATGGGTGTGGGTTGGGGAAGGGCATGTGGATGATTGCATGTATTATGAGTGATTGCCGATGTTGTGGTGCGTGTTGGTGTGAAATGGACAGAGGCGCAAGAAGGGATAAGAAGGGGCAGTGATTACAACATGAGTCTTTTTCATGCGGGGGGGGGGTTGGGGGGGGGGGGGGGGGGGGGGGGGGGGGGGGGTGAATAGTCATGTTGGAGATGGAAGTAGATGGTTTCACGTAGGTCGTGCCGGCCCCGCAAGGGAGCCGGGTGTGGAGACTAGAGAAGTGAAAGGAGAGAGTTGGCGGCCGGCGATGGCACCGGCAGAGCCGGTCGACCCCCACTAACGGAGAAATAGAGAACCGCTAATAGCATAACAATAAGTACTAGGATGACATATAGCTGCCTTGTACATAAGCACTTTGCAACAGAATGCTAGTGCTATCAACCCCCATCAAGGTAGCCGAGGTCTTGCCGAAGTCCTAGCTTGTGTCGAGGAAGATGCCATCTTGGCAGTAGGTGTTGTGCCGGTAGCGCGTGTCTCAAGCCGGGTAGGTGTAGCGACATGTACTCACTATAACGTGATGCTACCGGCGAGTAGCCGATACGAAACGGTTCCAAATGTACAATGGAATGTACTAGTCTGACAATTAGCGGGCAAAGCTGTCCAAGGGCGAATTACCCGACGCACGAGAGCGCCCGCCGAGGAAGGAGCAAAGCGAACATGGTTCTCAAGAGCGTGTAGGCACGCAAATGCATAGGCGAGCGCTACTCGTTTTGACTCCCCCTTTTCGCCGTGGGAAAGGTTAGATATGTTAATATCCATCCGCAGGGCTGCTAATGGACACATATGTACGCTCGACTCCGGGGGAGTCTTGGCCCTCCACACATAGGTGGTCGCAGTGTATGCACGATGCGCGGAATTCATATGCACAATATGTTCCAATCGGGTATCGACTTTTGGGATGGTACTTGGATAAGGCGTACAACTTCGTTCTGGGAGGCGTGGGCTCTATCCCCCCTCATGGCATTTCTAACAGGTTATGGGCCCTCCGCGTTTACTGCGAGGTTACCGGCCGGAGTTCATGGGTTGATGTCCATTAAGGGGGAGTGTTAATATCTCTCCGTAGGGCTGTTAATGAACACATATGTACGCTGGACTCCGGGGGAGTCTTGGCCCTCCACACATAGGTGGTCGCGGTGTATGCACGATGCGCGGAATTTATATATGCACAATATGTTCCAATCGGGTACCGACTTTTGGGGCGGTACTTGGATAAGGCGTACAACTCCGTTCCGGGAGGCGTGGGTTCTAACCCCCCTCATGGCATTTCTAACAAGATCCTCGCTAAGTCAAGTGAGCGCTGCGACGTTGCCTCTGGAAAAAATTAACAATAGCATGACTAATTAAAGTACGCACGGGCCGAATTTTCGCGGGTCGGTTTAAATACTAGATCCGGTCGAGAGCATCGGTAGGCTTAAGACTAGGAGAGACTGAAACCTGGGTGGGGCGAGCGTAGCGCTAGGTGCTTTACACACTCTCTTCTCTTTTTTAGGTGGGAGAGGGTAGGACTGTCACGGAAAATGTGTTTGTAGATATGTTTGTAGTATTCACAGCGGTGATGAATGCCGATTGGTTAAGGGTGTTGAGTTGGGATTGGGTCTTGTGGGGTTAGAAGACCCGGGGTTGTGAAGTGGTGAATGTGAGTTTCGCATGTTTATGTTCATGGCGTTTGGTGTGCATGGGGCAACCGGGACAGATGAGCATGTCACATGGAGTGGTTCAGCATCGGGGAAGAAGTCGTCCTCCGGATCTTGGCGAGTATTCGGGTCACTGCGGTCGGTGTTGCGGAATTTTGCGGCATGGTTTGAGTCTTTTATAAAGTACGACAAGTAGGGAAAGATGGTTGGGGTTGCGCCCATCGGATGTCCATTATTTCCGAAATGGATGGGGGTGAGATTGGGGGGGAGTACGGATTATTGTTTCTTTTGTGCGGGCACGGCCGTGGATGGAGTGGTGATTTGATTTCATTTTGATTTGGATGCATCGATGGCGGTCGAGATGGTTGATCATTTGGCTATTTTGGTTGTTCGCCGATTCCTTGGCATGGGTGAAGCGGACTCTCGTTCATGGCGTTCGGACAACTATGTGGCAGTTTGCTTAGAGAACAACTATATGTGGCAGTTTGCGTAATAATTAATTTATGCTAATGCAAAAAAAATGCGCGAGAGCGTAACCGTACCGATTGTAATTTAGCTTCATGTAATTAAAAGAGAAAATGAAAAGCGACTTGTCCCCACCCTTCATTGCGCTGGCTTAAGTAGCCTAGTCTAGCTCGCCTTCAGTCTCGAACCGTCACGCGGCCCTCGGAAGCTCGTCTCATGACGTGCAGACTGATCCCTCGGACAAACGTGATCATACGCGTCTTGACGCTTAGTTAATCTCACAAGTAAGCATAATAGAACCGTACCGGGACTTGAGCTAATTACAGTGGATGTACAACTTCTGGTATACACTTCCTCGGAGAGTACGGAATGCAACTAGAAATGATACGTATGAGTCCTACAGCCACGTGTAGTTCAATTGGACAACACGCACCACACTCGTACCCTCCCCCTCTGGATATAGTCGAGAATCAGCCTCATGCCAACTCTCATATCAACCTCGAGCCAATCGCAGTAGGTCTTCGGCTCCGTCGTCAATGAGAGTGGGGAATTCGCGCCGGGTGCGTTGTCATCATAAAGTCCAAGTGCTCTTGTCGACTGGCAAATCGAAGTCATTCAAGAGAGTCCAAAAAGTGTTGTAATGCAAATGTACGCTGAACTTCATTTAATCGATGTCAAACAAGTGGAATTTGCTCGTCCTGCTTCAAATGGTGTAGAACAACACACATTTTCCACGGTGTCCTTGACTAGTGTCAACTCTGACGGCATAGATGTGGTCAACGTTGTACTCATCACCGTCTTTATCACGCTTTACTTGACGACTCCCCTTGTGATTCAGGTTATTCAAATAGGCGATGTCCGGGTTTGTGGCACTTGTAACAAAGTTGCTCATCTCTTTGACGTTTTGGCTCCTTGGGCGTAAGCGCCTTCACAATGGCGTTAAGATTAATTCGACGTCCCCTGCGTATGTTGCCCTTGGTTTTGCCGCGGCCTCGTCCCTTGCCCTTGGCTTTGCCCTAAGTTTCCTCCTCATGTTCGTCCGGACGAGGTTTCTTGCCACCATTCCCGTTGACATTTTCACCACCATTGTCCTTGGGACGCTTCCCATTCCCACGTCTTCCTCCATTGTCAGCGTTGTCGTCTTGGGAATGCATAGCCATCAAGGGACCGAGCAGTCTCTTCGTTGTTTGATCGGACTTCCGCTCCACAGCCTGCGCGAGCCACCGTTGGACGTTGCGGGGGGGGGCATCGCTAGGGCTGTGGCTATCAAGGCTTCGGGCTCGGCGAGAGCGTGAGAACCGCACGCGGCATTTAAGCGCGCCCACGACGAAGCGAGTTCTAACGACCACATGGGTTCGTTGTCGCCGTCGTCTCCATCCGGTGTACCATGCATGCGGGACACCGCTGTGGTCATAGCAGTCGCTAACCGTCCATACATGGTCGGCTCCATCGGAACTTCGTGGTGGGAATCCCCGCGCACGCGAGCATCTTGCGTTGTAAGGTAACAGATAGTAGAGCCCACTGCCAAACCGGCCGTTCCGACATGGGCCATCCGCCAAGGCAACCAAGTCCCCCGCCGCCATGCCACCGAAACGTATGGGAAGATACATATCGGAGCGGGTGTTGCGGGGTAGGCTAGCTGCGGGAAGGCCAGACACCTCAGCCGCCACATCTAGGGTGGCATTGCCAGCGCGCTCGAGGAAGGTCGCGACGGTGTCACCGTAGCCCTCTCCCCTGCCAATACCGTGGGGGACCGTACGGGCAAAGTGTCCGAAGCGGAGGTTGCAGTGTTGATGGATACGAAGCGCAGTGTGAGAGTGCCGGTGAACCAATAGACCCCTTAGACGTTCGCCGTAGGCCTCATACTTGCTTGAGACCGTTTCGAACACGTCTCGAGCAAAATCGGATGTAGCCACTGGCCCCCCAATACTTTCGTCTCTTCCGTGGAGACATGTACTCCCCGCATGATGTGGCCGTTGGGTAAGTTACCGAAAACATCACCGACCCCAAAGGGGAATACAAACAGTTCTTACGGATGGTTATTGTGAGGCCGACGCTGGCATACTCTTCCGGCATAGCGTCGCCAATAGCCACGAGAGACGCAGGGGGTCCTAGGAAGTGACCATCGTCAGAATAACCACAGACAACGGTTTCGTTCAAGGCAATTGCAACCAACTTTTTGTATACACGGGAGGCAACTATTGCGAAGAACATGGCCCCGAGAACGCAACCTTGATGGACTCCACAGGTACTCTGGATACGCATAGCCGGGCCGTCAGCGCTTAGCGAGTCGTAAACGTACAATGTAGATGGACGGACATGCAACATAGTAGCGGCGCGGAGCCACGGTCGAATTGCGGGATTTGCAGACAATTCCTCGAACAATGGACGCCGCAAGAACTCGTTGAACGCGTTGATGCGTCGACTTGAATGTCCACCCAGTCCGGCGAGGCGTCAAGCGCGGCTCGAACCATGAATTGTACGATCTCAACGCCGCCGCGGACACCGACCCCAAATTGGTGCCGAGCAGCCAACCATTGAGACACTTCGTCACCAATTACGGCGAGAAGCGCGCGATTCGCGAAACAAACTAGAACGGAGTCAATTCTAATCGGGCGCAACGTCTTCTTTTGGCCGCGAAGTTCATGCTCTTGTGCGCGTCGATGTTCGGGATCAAGCTTGTCTAGCGGGATAAGTGTGGCGGAGGCGAGGAATGAGGCAACGTATGGTGGAACCTCTGCATTCACGATGGCTTCGGCTAAACCGGTGAGAGTGCAAGGGGAACCCAACGTACGAAAAGTTTCAAACCTCCAACCATCGACATGAGGACTACAATTTCAAGGGTTAAACTGTGCACACACTATAAGTATGGAAGGTAACTAACGCACACCTAGTTACAGTCACAGTCACGCAAAATGGACAGTCACAGAGACAACCGACCCGAGGCGTGGTGTCGGGACAACAAAAGTGAGAGAGCTGTAGCCTAGCGACAACTTTGTACCGAATCAAATAGGTTATCGTTCGGTATGTCCGATCTAGACATGTACTAATCATATCTAGAATAGCTTACAATAGCTATTTGCAACTAATAAACAGAAGGTATTACTTACAACACTCCCTCTGAAGGTAGCCGCGGGATGAAGCGTTGCATTGGGTCTTCTCCTCCAAGGATTGCACGTCGGTGTCTTGTCAATGCAGGTCCTGGGAGAGGCTTGGTGAACATGTCGACCACCATTTGGTCATTGGGGAGGTACCTCAACTTGATGGTTCCCTGCTCCACGTGGTCCTTGAGGAAGTGCCCATTCAAACCGATGTGTGTGGTCTTCTCGCTGACCAAGGCATACTGGGAGTACGCGATGGCGCTTTGGTTGTCCTCCCACATGGTGGTGGTTTCGGTGATGGGGGCGTTGAAGATTTCCCCCATAAGTTGCCGGAGGTGGAGTCCCTCTTTGGTGGCGTCAGCCGCAGAGTAGTACTGGGCTTCACAAGTGGATTAGGCCACACAAGTATGTTGTTTGGACTTGTAGCCGATGGCCCGGCGTCCGAGAGTGAAGAGATAGCACAAACGAGACGTGCGGGTGCTGGTGTCGTTTGCCAAGTCAATGTCGGCAAAGCATGTGAGTTAGAGACTGTGTCTGTGCCCCCCTCCCCCCCCCCCCCCCCCCCCCGTCAAGCGCTTGTCGTTGGTGCCATGGAGGTATCGACGGACCTTTTTTAGAGCCTGCAAGTGTGCGTCCGTGGGGGATGCTTGGGCGGAGCCGAGGATGCTCAACGCCGTGGAGACATCGGGACGCGTGTAGACGGCCGCGTACTTGAGACTGCCCATGAGACTTGGGTAGACGTCCTTGGCCACCCCAGTAAGGGGTGGTGATGTCATTTGCGCGAGTCCGGCGAGGAAGCCGGGGTCCATAGGGAGTGACGATGGCTTAGCGTCGGTCATGCCGTTCTTGGCGAGGTTGTCGCGCATGTATTTGGATTGGTCCAGCGAGATGGTGCGGGCCGAGCGATCGCGGGTTATGTGCATGCCGAGTAGTTGGGAGAGGTCGCCGAGGTCCTTGACCTTGAGCCGTGCAACAAGCTGAGCCTTGAACGATTTAAGCCATGTGGCATCATTGCAGGCTGCGGGAATGTCATCCACGTACAGTGCGATCATGGCGAGTACGTGACCGGTGCGGAAGATGTAGATGCACGGATCGGAGACGCATTGTTGCCACCCGTGGTCGACGAGCCATGCACGGAGGAGCATGTTGAACTCGCGAGGGGACTGCTTAAGTCCGTAGAGGCAGCGCTTGAGATGACACACTTTGGACGTGCCATCTTTGAAGCCGAGGGGTTGGCGGATGTACACGTCCTCCTTAAAAGGGGCGTAGAGAAACGCAATGTCGATGTCAAGTTGACACAAGTCAAGGTCACGGGCGGCTGCGACGGCAAGGAAGAGGCGCAGGCTGGCCATGCGGATGACAGGGGAGAATGTCTCCGTATAGTATAGTGCCTCGGGCAAATTTGTGGTATCATGGAATATACCACATACCAATACCACATACGTGAAATGTTCAATTTTGCCCTCATTTATTACATGCGTCTTAGAAAATTGATGCGGCGGCGCAAGTGAGAAAAAAATATATTAGGAACACCGCCGTCTGAAAACAACATCTCCAGCACAAAGGTCAGCTGCGCACTGCGGAGAAGCAAACAATAGGTCCCACTTTACTGCATAACCTGACCAAAAAGTTAAGCATTCAAGGTGCGGTGGTTGTGAGCGCATTTATTTGCGCCATGTCCGCGCGGGTGACTCCAAACTCGGCAAAGTCGGCGTCAAACATGTTACGATGTCGAGTCCAACAATTGACCTTTCGCTTCTTGCACAGGGCGAAGGAGCACTCGGGGCACTTAAATGTAGTCCAGGTGACACGATTTTCATCTTTGTAGCTTATCACGCAGCGAGCTGGCTTGGTCTTACCCGTTTCCCCGATGCCTATACCAGACAAGCTATGGTGAAGCGGGGGGGGGGGGGGGGGAGGTATGTTAGTCACATCGCGTGGTACGTGTTGTTGGCGGGTACCTCTTGCGAAACCCCTAGCGCTTCCTCGTCGTCCGAATCAGCGCTAGGAAATCCCTATTCAAGAGTAGGATCGACCTCGTGCGAGTCCAAGTAGTGAACATCGTTTAATGGCGAGGCCAGATACGGAAAGACGGGCGGGTTTTCTTGTGCGGGCGATAGTACATGGCGCTCATTACCGGATTGGGCACTCGCCGACGCTCCGATGAGCCCACTCTCCGAACTCGGCGGGCAAATCGCATCCGTAGGAGGGATAGATGTTGGGCATGCCGTTCTTTGCAGGTTCACGGTTACGGGAAGGATGCGTGAAGAGTCCATTGTGCACTCCGTCGTGCTTTCATGATGTACTTCAGGAAGAAGGCGGGCTGCCCGCGTGGCTGTTGCGGCGAACAAAGTAGCATTTGATTGAGCGGTTGCCAAGGTTGGCGCTGGTGTGCTTGAAGGAACGGACCTGACGACATGGCGAGGCGGGATGAAGGCAACAGTTGGATATGATAGTGTTTATTATTCTGCCTGTTGCATACGAAGATAGCAACTACGTTACTTTCTTGCTCCGTGTATTTTGAATTTAGTCTCAAAAGCTGTAAAAATTGAGTTTCACCCCCACGTCGGAAAATACCAAGCCCGACCCACACACCACAAGACTGCCGGCGAAAATCACAGAATAGACTCGCAGAAGCATGTTTTCAATATCCCAGCGGATGAAATAGATCAAGAGTGCAAACTGTTTAAAGCTGCGTTGTTGGGTTATAGCTTTAAACATTCTGACTTTTCTGAAGATGCGGCACCATCATCCCACAACACACGCCACTCGTTAAAACCGACCGACTCCGCGACACGACCAGACTTCAAGGCACGCTGTTGGGGAACCTTGCCAGGCTTTGGGTCTTCTAAAGGCCCGCGGCGAGCCGCTACCCGACAACCAGCTCCTATTGTCTCTCGCATGGGTATCGTCTGCGTGGTTGGCGGGGGATCGAAGTCGTACGGCCGGTCAGCGCTCCCCCCAATGACATTACCGCAAGATTAAGCTCTTGGGGTCTCAAAGTACGTATCTTGACAAGGAGAATGAATAAAAATGATTATATTCGGAGCAATTCCCCTCCCATTTCGGGGTCTTTATGAGGTAAATATACCACATTTGTGGTATATATATTACACATTTGCCCGAGGCACTAGGCCAACGCGTTGGCTGCACCCTTTGGCGACGGACCGTGCTTTGAAGCGGGAGACATCGCCACCGGTGTCGGACTTGACTTTGTAGATCCACATGTTGTTAACGACCACGCGGTCGGGGGGGGGGGTCGACAAGTTCCCACGTGCCGTTGTCTATGAGGGAGGAATACTCATGCTGCATAGCGGCTTGCCACTGGGGGGCCTGGGCGTTGTCCAACGCAGCCCGGTACGAGTTGGGTTCCACACACTCTCGGGCGGAAAGGAGAGCGACGGCAGTAGGCGATATGCCGGCAGGTGTGTGTGGGGGGCCAGTGATAAGGTCGGGCACGTGCGGTTGCTCGAAGATGCCCTCTTTGGCTTTGCCGTGTTCATGGTCACATGTCGACAGCACGCCGTGACACGTGTCGGCGGGTAGTCGGACATGTGGGCAACAAGTTCGCCGTAGCGAAGGGGATGAGACATGAGTCGAACTTGGCGAGGGGCTGTAGGATGGGGTTAGGGGTCGGACATGGTGGTGTCGATAGGGTGGGCTTGGGGTGAGATGTCCTACGGAGGATCGTCATCGGAACGGTCGGTGATGACCGAGACGATGGGGAGTCGTGCGCCGAAGCTCGGAGTGTTTTCTTGGAAGACAACATGGACTAAAGTGGTGATGCGGCGAGTCTCGGCGGTACCCGGGTGCGTCAGGGGGATAGCCAACCATGACGCCACGAAACGCTTTCTCACTGAGTTTCCGACGCAACTTGTCGGGCACCTTAGCGAAGACGGCGCACTCGAAGACGCGGAACTTGGATGCGTCAAGCACCGACGACGTCAGGAGAGTGAGAGGAGTGCCATCAGTGAGGCCGACCAAGCGGCTATACGTGCGGTTGCGGAGGTACACAACAATGATGCCAACGCACGACCACATGGAATTGGGGACGGCCATGTTGTGGAGCATCGAAGAGCATTGTCCCGGATAGTGCGCAATGGGCGCTCGGCTTTGCCGAGCATGTGATGGGCATGTGGGGCAGAGAACTGTACGCCGACGCCGAGGCGAGCGCACATGTGGCGGGTGACAACAACTTCAAACACATAGTCCGAGTCGAATTTTATGACCGGTGCGAACGCGCCTGATTGGGAGTGATGGCGTGCATGCAAATGTTTTATGTCCAGCAGCATGGTTTCCAACTCAGAGCATGCGCCGTCCTTTGACTTGAGGAACCGCACCCACATGTAATGGGTATGGTGGTCGATTACAAGCATGTAGTAGCTGAGGCCATGTGGGGAGGGGACATTAACCGGACCCCAAAAATTCAGAGGAGAGGTTGAAAAGGGGACGGGAGGGTTTCGCGCAAGCATCGGTGTTGCGTGGTGCATCAGTGGCCTTGTGGAGCAAGCATGAATCGCAAGAAACATTTTTTACAGAGCTGGCTAATGATGGGCTAGTTGGATCACCGTGGGTATGCTGGGCTTGCAAGCTTTGCATGTTAAGGTGTCCAAACCGGCGGTGCCATAGTACAGGGTCGCAATGGGCAGTAAGGGCAACACGAGAACATGGGCCACGCGCTTTCTCCGTGGAGGGGCTTGAGGGGAGCTCTGGTTGGTGGGGTAGGAGGTAGAGACCGTTCCCGGATGGCTCTAGCACACCCAATCATGTGGGCACCATAAGGAGTCAAGTATCACAGTCAGTAGGGAAGAGGAACTCACAACCGCTGTGGGACTGCATCCAACTGACACTAAGTAGTTTGCAGATGCGCAGAGCAGAGCGAGATGACATGTCGGGGGTGTACAGTGCATGGACCGTGCGGTGAACAAGCTGGCCAGATGCGGGCCGAACAGAAATACGCACTGAGCCACTTCCCTAAACGTCGACGCCGACCCCACCCACGCGAGAGGGAGCGGAGGGGGGTGAATGTAACGAAGTCACTTCGAAACGCGGTCAAGTTGATCGAGCAGGCTGAATCAACTACCCAGAACTGTGAGAGGTCACGACCCGGGGTGAGGGGAGATGAGAATGCGACAGAGCTGAAGGGGACACTCACCTCGGTGTCATCGTATTCATCCGTGCAGTCCTCGAGAGTGGGTAAACCGTCCATGTCGTCGGCGGTGACGTCACTCATCATAGCTGCGTGCGCATAAGCAGAGCCACTAGGGGTGCCGTACTTCAGGATTATCATCTTTCGTTTGGCAAGGGTCCACCTCAGTAGGGCGTCATGTGGGGCAGTGCATGAGGACATTATGTGGTCATGGCTGCCACATGCGCTGCACTCGTTGGGGAGGCCGCGACCACCACGAGTGCCACGTGGGGTTGTCCTCGACCGCTGTGTGAACCGCGACCAACAACGACAAAAGCAGAGATGGGAGGGGGCGATGCGTCGGGAGCTGTCACGCCCGGAGCACAAACTTCCTCGTCCATATTGTGTGCCAGGTGGAGGATGCTAGCCATCACCTCATCAGCATACAACAAGTAGTTGGTGTCGAAGGCGTTAATGACACATTGTTTGGCCTGACCGAAGGGGCCGGTGCTGGATATGCCACGCATTATGAGGAGGCCGATGTTGTGGGGGTGGATGGCGGCGGAACCATCAATCAGCCGACATGTCTCGTTGTAGTCATCGAACGTCTGCCTCATGAAGTGGACATAGTCAGTAAGGGACTGACCATGGCGTTGTTTGAGCATGAGGTTGTCCAACAAGGACAAAGAGCAAGCAAAGGACCGGCAGTCTAGGCGTTCACAGAGGATATCCCACGCGGCAGTGGCGCAGTCTGGACGTGCTGGTGAGACGCACTTTATTGTCTGGTCAGCGCGCTGATTGGCGCTGGCTGCATGAAGCAACAATGTGTAGGCGTAGTGTTGCGTCTGCTCATCCAGCCAGACGCCCGACTCGCGGATGGCTAGCGGGGGGATGGGGTACGCTGCCTTCAGTGAGAGGAAGTTGAGGAAGTTCCTCTTCCACTACTTGAAGTCCGTGGTTGGTCCCATGGTAGGGACCGACATCTTCATGGACCGGTTACGGGCGTCCTTATCAAAACCGGTCGCTGCATGGGCCGCGCGGCCGATGACCACCGGGTCAATGGTGGGCCGACGGCCGCCACGGCTGGTGTGAGCACCACGCTGGGCAGGAGGGGAATGCCGGCAAGGGAAAGGAGTAGGTGGTCCACCATGAAAGGGAGAGTGGCCGGCCACTGGAGGCGGCGGGCCGTAAGGGTGCGTGTGGCCACAGGAGGTGGGGACGTGATGCGGCGGCGCCTCCGGGAAGTGCCTCCGAGGGTTGGAAGGGCACATCCGGCGGGAGGGTATTTACTTTACGGTACGGGTACTATATAAACGTCGACAATGACATGACACTTTTTTTGTGCCCCCGGGATATGGGACTGGCATGTAACCTGCACCAGCACCCTGTATGGGCGGCGTTTTGCAAGCATGACTGAGAGCTGAAGTTCAAAACAAACCTCAAACTCATCATCGATCATGCTCCCGGGTAGGCGACGCTCGTGCGAGTGCATTACGTACCATTGTACGAGAACCGTACCGTACTGCGCTAACCCCACATGAGGCCAGTGTTGGAGATGTCATATGTATCGAGCAGGATCGAAACTCATATCATCAATAGTCGCTGCAGTACCCGTAGTCGAGATGTCTCATGCCCAAAGGTACCTGTACCTGTATCATTCGATATCAGCACCCCCGCGCTCTTGTCGTGCTAGTGCTATAGCTGTTTGTACTACAGCGCACCGGAAGCGGCGGCCTGAGTCTACGTATTTTCTCGGCCGGCGGCTATCTTCTTGCCACAGCACACCTCTCCCGCGGGGGCTTTACACTGAAGATACGTTCCAACGGCGATAGGGGGTGCTCTAGGTGGAAGCGAGTGTGAGAGGGCTTTATAACCAGTGCCACAAAACCAGGCCCGTACTTACGCTGTTGTGCCTCTTGGGCACTGGATCCCCCTCGCCCCGCCCTTTATTTGCCGCGGCGGTCAGCGTGTGTCGCTTCCTGGCAGGTACTTCCACACTCAGCCTCAAGCACCGTTGTCATTGAATATAATCTATGAACAAGCCACATGCGTGGTCACCTGATTCACTGCTCGAAAGAGGGTTATTTTGCGTATTCTGCGCGCTTTCACACTCTTGGCTCGGAGAGATCCCTCCCGAGTTCACCACCAACGCAGCCGCTGACCACGTGTAATACAGTGAAGGTATATACCGCAGAGTGTCACATGTTTTCTGGATTCAAGTTATCTGTTCTCAGCAAGTCAGCCAGTGTGCCTCGACGGAGTTGTGCTGCTACTTACTTGTATACGGTTTCCTGACTGTTAGCGCCAGCACGCGAGTTTGGTTCTTTGTTTTGAAACAGACTCTCAGCACTGGTAGTGACACCTGAAGCCCCAATAACTATACGAACTCATGTAGCACTAGCCATTTGAACTGCTCTACAGTATTTGAATGGGGTGGACGGTTCGAAAGGGCAGTGGTATTAATTGTATGGTTATTTTCCCAGGCTGTTTAGCATTCACATGCAGAAGAGCGCCAAAGAAAGCAGGAAATCACATTTTTTTGCTTTAAAATGGCGCTGCTTCTGACAGTTCAACTTTCGTGGCACGCCAGGGGCGAACTTACACAAGCACATTGGATAGCCTGGTCGTTTGGTGGGCCTCAAAGCAATGCGCAAGTGCCACCAGTCAGTAAAGTGCAGCTAGAGCGTGACAGCCCTTTTGGGGGAGGGGTAGCACTCCTGGATCCATATATGAGCTCCACGTTGCCGAACAGAGCGAACACTGGCGGCAGCGGCTCAGGCAGAGAGCAGCGCAAGGGGCACAAACGCAAGCTGGCGGACGCAGCTGGAGACGGCCCAGGGGCAGCACCTGGTGCTGCCCCTGTTGCCGAGGTGTGTGCAGAGCCTCTGAGACAGTGTGTCATGCATCATTTATGCTTGTTCCCACAATAAGCTTACATGATGCCTCATCTCGGATCCAGGTTCGGAAGCTGTTGGGAGTTCTGAACTCTTCGCAGCAGCTGCTGAGGGGCTCGGATCAGGATGTACTGACACTGCGGCGAGCGGCGCACAGCCTCACTGAGATTGCCAAAATTGGTATGTAGACGTACCATTCCTAGCGTTTTACATTGTTGTTGCTCAATTCCTCATGTCATTTTTCTGACACTAATGCTGTCTATTGTGTTGTTAGAGGAAAATGTCGACGTAATTGTGAAAGAAGGTGGTATTCACACAGTGGTGCCTCTGCTGTCCGTCAATTCAAAGCCTACAGAACCGTCTCCGTCAGGGTAAGCTCTTTTTGTATGTTTATTCTTTGTCGCACCCCCCTTCACCTTTTACCAGCTTGTGCTGAACGCCGCGTGTGGTCGGCAGGGTGGATGAGATAGAGAAGGAGGCGTGCTTCACCCTTGGGTTGCTGGCCATAAAAACCGAGCACCAGCATCATATTGCGGATGCCGGCGCTCTGGCGGGTCTCATTCGGCTTCTGCTTCGTAGTCCCCCGTCTGTTCTCAGCACTACCACCACAACTACCACATCTTGCGGTGGGGGTGTGGTGAGACGGGCTGCAGATGCAATCACGAACCTGGCCCACGAAAATGCCATCATAAAGAGCCGGGTGCGCACAGAGGGGGGCATTCCGCCGCTGGTGGAGCTGTTAGACTCGATGGACCCCAAGGTAATAGCGCGTTGTACCCTTGCTTGAAATAGTAAGAGCGTTTAAAAGCTAATTGGCATCTCGCGGTATTTTGTCGGCTGATAAGCGTGTGTTTTCTGTCTTTAGATCCAACGTGCAGCGGCTGGGGCCCTGCGGACACTAGCCTTCAAGAATGAGGAGAACAAATTGCAAATCGTGGATTCCAACACGCTCCCCACACTCATCCAGATGCTGCGTTCCGAGGACTCGGGGATCCACTATGAGGCGGTAGGGGTGATCGGCAACCTAGTGCACTCCTCACCGTCCATCAAAAGACTTGTGCTGGACGAGGGCGCGCTTCAGCCGGTGATCGGGCTACTCAGCTCGCGTTGCACAGAGAGCCAGCGCGAGGCGGCGCTGCTGCTGGGTCAGTTCGCCACTGCAGACCCTGACTTTAAGGCCAAGATTGTGCAGCGTGGGGCAGTGCCGCCCCTAATTGTAATGCTGGGGGCCAAGGATCTGCAGCTGCGGGAGATGGCCGCCTTTGCACTGGGCAGGTTGGCGCAAAATGCGGACAACCAGGCTGGTATCATTCATGCTGGTGGACTGAAGCCACTGCTTGACCTGGTAGACTCGCGCAACGGCAACCTTCAGCACAACGCGGCCTTCGCGCTTTACGGCCTGGCTGACAATGAGGACAACATAGCGGACATCATTCGCGAGGGTGGCGTGCAGCGGCTGGTGAACGGGAACTTGATTGTGCAGCCCTCCAAGGACTGTGTGCAGAAAACACTCAAGCGTCTGGAGGAGAAGGTTTCGGGGAAGGTGCTGCGGCAGGTGTTGTACATGATGCGCTCTAATGACAAGGTCGTGCGGCAGCGTACTGCCTCTGCCCTCGCGCGTCTCGCCAGTGGGAAGGAGGAGCTGTACGAGATTTTTGTCAAAAAGGGTGGCCTGAACGTGCTCCTGAACATGGTCATGCAAGCGGAAGACGATGTCACGCAGATGGTACTCCACCCCCACCCCTTTCACTCCTTTGCAGTGTTGGTTAGGAACTCGTTATGACAAGTATCAAACGTTGTGCATCCTCAAACTTGACCAGTTTTCATCTGATGGGTGATCTTCGCTGTGTCACTCGCCCCTTGCGTCTTGTTTGATTACATATGTAGCAACTTCCCGAGTACGCACATTGCGTCTTATTTGATGGTTTTGTGCCGTTTTATAAGCATACTGTCTACTATCGTGGAGCGTGTGGAGACTGAGGATCGAGGGGCATGGCTTTGTTTCTGCAGGAAGGAGCCGCGGCGCTATTTGACTTGGCTACCAAGGCGAACGCAATTGCGCCCATCGATGTGTGCGAGCCGCCTCCGCCCACCCCTAAGGTGTACCTGGGCGAGGAGCACGTCAACAACAAAAAGTTGTCTGATGTGAGCTTTTTAGTCGAGGGGCGAGAGTTTTTTGCGCACCGGGCCGCGCTATGTGCCTCGTCGGACGCCTTCCGCGCTATGTTTTCATCCGGCTACCGGGAAAAGGAGGCGTGCACAAAGATCGAGATCCCAAACATCACTTGGTCAGTGTTTGAGGCGATGATGAAGTGCATATACACAGGGAACGTGGACGTTACACCAGACATCGCGGAGGACCTGCTGCGGGTCGCAGACCAGTACCTGCTGGACGGGCTGAAGCGGCTCTGCGAGAATGCCATATCTCAGGGCCTGGCCGTTGACAACCTGAGTGACATATATGCGCTCAGTGAGTCCTTCCACGCGCCACAGCTCGCCAAGCATGCCGTCATGTATGCGCTAGAGCACTACATCGAGGTGGTGGCGGACGTCCACATGGACGGGTACTGCAAGTTGATGGAAATCATGCTCGTCACCTTACGCAACTCGCTAGTTGACCAACTCGCGAGCCCAACGCCACCTGTGGAAGCAGCCCCCTAAGGATCCACCCCCTGCTCTCCCGTTCATCTTGTACTGTATGGCATCTGCAATAACTAAAATATAGAAGTTAGCCTTTGTGTGTTTTCGCGCGCGCTGGCAACCCCCCCCCCCCCCCCCATAGTGGCACCTGGACATGCATCGTCTGTGACCGTCTTTGTCTCAGGCTTGCCAGCGCGGTATGTGCTGCTCAAGGGATGATTGGCATTGATGCTTCACCGGTCGTATGATGCAGGACGGTTTGTGTAACATTCGCCTAATTTTCGATGTCGACGGGATGAAACTCTGCACAGCTCAGAGTGAAAGGTTTCGCACCGCTACTGGCATTGTCTGTTGCGTTATTCTTCCTGTTGAATTTTGCGCTGACAGAAATTATTTCTGTCTAGTGTGGTGAGTGTATCTGCTTTGATCTGCTTTCCGCTAGGCTGGGATGGTAAGTGCACCCGATCGTCGCAAGTCACATCCACCGACGCGGGATTTTTAGTGTGTGTGTGTGTGTGTGTGTGTGTGTGTGTGTGTGTGTGTGTGTGTGTGTGTGTGTGTGCGTGTTTGTGTGTGTAGCTACCCTTGAATGAAGCTGGTCCTCATTTGCATTAAAATTATCCAGACCTATTTAATTGATTTCCGCTGTCTGTGAGAGGGGCAGTGGGTGAAGTATGGCGGATAACTCGCGGACATAGAGCAGGCTGGCCACTGCTAGGTGGTCAGCAATAAAGCATGTATGCACCCACTGAATTGATTGCTAAAAACAGTGGGTGGAGTCGACAAGAGTGGCGGAACCTGGCTACATTCCCTGGGAATGTGTCTTGGATGTTGTATGTGTACAGGCTTGTGGCCAGTGGGTGTTCCAGTATGGAAGTAGGGGTTGCGCATGATAGGGAGGATGATTATAATGATGCAGACTCAATCCATGCGACGTACTACCCTGGCCATTCAAATGTGTTGCATTCAATATTTACATTAATTATAATAAAAGTAGTGGAGTCCACCAGCAAAGAAAGAAAAAGTCACAGAAGCCTCCATGTGTTGCACACCATTCATGCATCGCATGCCGGATCATAACTTATCACATGGCTTCTATACATGAGCTCTTATCGACTCCATCGAACTTGCCGGATCTGTTGCTGTTAGTCGGAATGTCAGACACAGGACAATGTTCCCAATGGCTTTCATTCGCGCCTCTTCACCGGCTTGTAGTATTCTAATCACTGGGCTGCCAGAGGGAACAAACAGCTTTTCAATTTGTGACCGTGACGAGCGTCTTTGCCTATTCCAGGCAGGTGAGAATTACGCTATGAACGTTCCTTTTGTGGATGCGGAGTGCAGAATTGTCCCCTGTTCTCCCCGTGTTACTCAGTCGGTTTCTTGCTGAGCAGCTTGTTCTTGACTGCCAGGGAAGATCAAGACCACAGTCAGGGTAGGCGATCACAATGGCTTCAGGCTGCGCAACAACTGGAGCAGCATATACGCAGAGGGAGTGAACACAGAGGGGAGCTGGCAAGTACAAAGACCTTGGGCACTTGCCCGTCCCGTTCCGGCTTTAATACCGAAGTATGCGTTTTTTGACAGTGCGAATGCTTACATTGAATACATTAAGAATTAGCGATGTTAATGCTAATTTAAACGGCCGAGTAGGATCATTTTTGGGGCTACTAATAAAACGGACGGTTGTCCGGCACAAACTTGATTATAACTCTCGCTGCGTCTTCGGCCTTCTGTGCGTGGGTGATAGCCTGCTGGATCTTGGACAACGGAACGGTGTCCCGCACGAGTCCGTCCAGCCGGAACTGACCCAGCATGTACTTCTCAACCAATAAAGGGATTTCAGCGCGACCGCGGTATCCACCGAGCAACGCCCCTTTCAGTACTTTACCTTTCAGAATCTGCGACTGAGTGATACTCGCTGCCGGGGCACTGGACTCACTCCCCGCGCCCAGCAGGACCGTCGTACCCCAACCTTCGTTGCACGACTCCAACGCGGCACTCGATACTGCTGCCGAACCAATACAGTCGAAGGCGTAGTCGACTCCCGATCCAAGAAGCTGCCCAATTACTGCACTCGGGTGCTCCACTTGACTGGAAAGGTTTATGCAGTCCGTTGCGCCCCATGCCCTCGCTTGGTCGAGTCGGGTCGAACTCATGTCGAGGGCAATAATCCTCGAGGCGTTCGAAATCCGCAACGCCTCAACGACCGCGAGGCCAGCCGTGTTAATGCCAAACACGGCCGCGGTTGCGCCATCCTCGACTTGTGCCACGTTGAGGACAGCGCCGAGGCCGGTGGCCACGGAACAGCCCAGTAAACTCACTCGGCCAGGGGGCGCCCTTTTGTTAATCCGCGCCAGCTGATACACAGAGCAGACAGTGTACTCGGAAAAGGTAGAGCATCCCAGGAATTGATACAGTCGCCCCCCATCAGGACGGCTCAATCGTGACCTTGGTCTCGACGTCGCGTCGTCTACGGTCGCGGGTGAGAGCGCTTCGCAGGTGTTGCCTTTCCCTTTCCGGCAGCAACGGCACCGAGCGCAGAAAGGCAAAAAACAACACACCACGAGATCGCCGGGCCGGACGCCACGAACACCAGGCCCAACGCTCTCCACCACCCCCGTCCCTTCGTGCCCAAGCACACAAGGGAAGAGGATACCACAGCCCCCAGCGAGCGCTTCAATATCCGTTGGACAAACGGAGGCCGCAATCATACGAATGCGCGCCTCCCCCGCAAGCGGCACATCCACCACGATATCAGTCACTTCCAGAGCACAGGATGGCGAAAATGCCACTGCCGCTTTGCAGCGAATGGGCTCTGGCAGGTTTTGCCCAGCACTTGATGCCAGCGTCGAACCCTCGCTGTCGGAGGTGTGGGCTGATGAGTTTCCGGCAGACGTGGAGGGAAGCCCGGGCACTCGCTCTCGCCGTGGGGCCCCCATCTGTCAGCAACAGCTCGACCGTGTACGCTTTCAATCTACCGCTACTTGAACAAGGTTATTCCGGCTTAAGCTTTGAAAGTCAGGGCAATTGAGCTGACTGTGGCCCCTTCACGAGGGCGACGGCTAGGAAGGACCCTCCGCCGGCGGGCAGCACTGAAGGCGGGTTGTCGTCAGTCGCCGCGTTCGTTCTGTGCACATGTACCCTCCCCAATACTGCTCTTTGCAGTTTTTGCATACTTATTTTTGGACGGGTCGACGAATTGTCGGCGTTGGCGGGGTTTTCGTAAACCCGGGGTACAGTTGTACAAGCAGGTTCAAGCGCAAGGACGGGGGATGGTCCAGTACTTGACAGTACTTGAGTAGGGCTTCTTTGTCATCGATCGGTCGCCATTACACCGATGCAGCAATCGTGATTTCATGTACTTCAGTGCTGTTTTGTATATATGATATCACCCACTCATCGCGGTCTGCCAGATCTATTTTGGCAGGTCGCTTTATTTTCGACGATGAGACGACACCTCTTCGTACGGTACAGGTACTGCGGCATTGACGGTACAAGCACATAGCGACTACGACTGGAGAGCGCTGCGGTAGAGTTTACAAGTAGTGTACAAATGTCTTACAAGGAAAAGCAGTGTTTACGGGGCTGCGTTCATTCAAAGAAATCTGCGTGGCTGCGCAGATTTTCGAACCGGGTATACAGTGTACAATTTTTAAAAAGGCGTATTGACTAACGACACACTTAACCAAAACCTTTCCGATTATGCCGGGCCCGATGTCGAGTTGGTGGTATCTACGGTCAACAATGCGGTGGCACCCGCTACCCAACTGATTAGCCTACAACTTCCGACTCCCGATGCTCTCACCCGCTTGGGAGATTCCGGGGCCCACATTCAACGGGGCATTTCGCGCATTCTTGGTGCCCGGGCCTACTACCTTGACCTCTTGACGTTCTGCAGACCTTCCCCACCGGACTATATGAGGGTGATTTCGGGTACGGGTCGCGGGGCTTTGGCTCTCTTTTTCGCTTCACATGAGTCTAGTTTCAAGGTGCCATCCGATTGCTATACGATGGGAGCCCACCGGGTGCTTGGCTTGACTGCGGAGCGCGCCGCTCATGTTCGAATCTCCCTCGGTGCAATGAGGCTCCTTCAAAATCTCGCGGGTATGGATCTTCGTCGACGGTATCGGGCATCTTTATGTCGGGTGAGCGCTCAACAACCGCTATGCTCATGGACCATATCTCCCGGTGCCCGTGCTCTTGGTATATCATTTAACTCCACGACCGTATTGTCCACGTGCTTGAAGAGATCATGCTTGAAGCAGGGGCTACTAAGGGCCGGGACTTGCGGTTGGAGGTCCGCCGTATTCGGTCGGGGGCTTCACGAGATCGCCATGGGGATGTGGTTTGGTTAGACTTCATGGCTTCGCACCGTCATCTTGTTGTTGATGTGACGGTTACAAGTGCTCGCACGAACACCAATGTTCCTCGTATTGGTGCTCGCCTCCCACTGCCTGGCAGCCTTGCATTGGGAGCTCAGCATGGCAAACTTGATGCGGACCTCCGCACTTCCGCTTTGCTTGGCACGCCTTCGGTTCAGTCGATCCATGACTACTATCCCTTCGCTATGGAGGATGGGGGCCGGTTGGCGCCGATGGCGGCTGAGTTGGTCGATCGCTTGGCTATTTTGGTGGCTGTTCGTCGCTTCCGTGGCTAACTTGATGCGGACCTCCGCACTTCCGCTTTGCTTGGCACGCCTTCGGTTTAGTCGATCCATGACTACTATCCCTTCGCCATGGAGGATGGGGGCCGGATGGCGCCGATTTCTAGTTCCGAACATTCGTCGTCTTTTTAATTGAGGAACCGCACCCACATGTAATGGGTGTGGTAGTCGATGACGAGCAGGCAATAGCGGAGGCCATGCGGGGAGGGGACATTGACTGGTCCCTATAGGTCAGAGGACATGTTGAGGAGAGGACGGGAAGGTTTCACCCAAGCGGCGGTGTTGCGTGGTGCAACTGTGGCTTTGTGTAATAAGCATGAATCGCAAAAAAACATTTTTGCAGAGTTGGCTAATGCATGGCTAGTCGGGACACCGTGTGTGTGCCGGGCCTGCATGGTTTGCATGTTAAGGTGTCGAAACCGGCGGTGCCACAGTACATGGTCACACTGGGCAGCAAAGGCAACACTAGAAGAGGGGTCTAGTGCTTTCTCCGCGGAGGGGCTTGAGGGGAGCTATGGCTGGTGGGGTAGGAGGTAGAGACCGTTTCCGGACGGCTCTAGCACACCCGTTCCTGTGGGCACCACAAGAAGACGAGTGTCAGAGTCAGTGGGGACGATGAATTCACAGCCGCTGTGGATCTGCATCCAACTGGCACTAAGGAGTATGCCGATGCGCTGAGCAGATCGAGAGGACATGTCGGGGGTGTACAATGCATGTATTGTGCGGTGAATAAGATGGCCAGAGGCAAGCTTGACAGAAATCCGCAGTGAGCCACTGCCCTTAACGTCAACTCCGACCCCACCCACGCGAGAGGGAGCGGAGGGGGGTGTGAATCGAATGAAGTCACCTCGAAATGCGGTGAGGTTAATCGAGCAGGCTAAATAAACCACCCATAACAGTGAGAGGTCCCGACCCGGGGTGAGTGAAGAGGAGAATGCTACGGAGCTGAAGGGGACACTCACATCGGTGTCAACGTATTCATCCGTGCAGTCCTCGAGGGTGGGCAGACTATCCGTGTCATCGGTGGGGACGTCGCTCAGCAGGGCTGCGTGTGCAGAGGTAGAGCCACCAGGGGCGCCGTACTTCCCACCAAAAGTAGAGCCACCAAGGGCTTAAAATTACGCCTTAAGAGATGATTCTTCGGCTTGCATGAGATGGAGTATCTTGGCTACACTGTGTGAGCTGGTAAAATTTCTGTTTCGACAAAGAAAGTCGAGGCCGTTGCAAACTGGCTAGTGCCTACGACGCAATAGGAGGTTCGCAGTTACGTGCAATTCAGTAACTTCTACGCAAGATTTATTCATCATTTTAGCGTCCTTACGGCTCCACTGACGGACTTACTGCGGCAGTCCCAGCCACAAAAGTTTACGATGACGCATGCATGTTTGGAAGCCTTTGAGACTCTCTGCAAATTACGGCTCATTTCCGCGCCATGCCTGATCCTTCCGGAGGTCAGCTCGGACGCGACGTTCACCGTAGCTAGAGATGCTTCGTCAATGGGAATTGCATCGGTCATGTTGCAAGATCAAGGAGGAGGATTACAACCAGTCTCTTATTGGGCGCGTAAGCTGAATTCAGTTGAGCGTGGCAACACTTACTCTGCGTACGATTTAGAAACTTTGGCCGTATGCGAAGCCGTTAAGCATTGAAGGTGTTACCTTGAAGGATGTTCTAAGTTCCTTGTCGTAACAAACCACGACAAATTGCGACAAGTGCTCAGGCAACCGAACAACACGCCAAACAAGCGGCAAGCACGATACCTGCGGAACATGCAACCGTTTGTGGGCTCGATGACACTTGCGTACCGCAAGGGAGCCCAAAACGAAGATTATCCGTGAAGTCGGCGACCATAGTTCGTACCTCAGGCCACAGTTTCATTATTTTGGGATGGCGAGGTTTCGTAAGATCGAGAATTACGACGGAAGTCCCAGCAGCTATTAGAAGACGCACATTTCAACTTAATGACAGTTAACGCGTTGCATTTCAGCCCTGAGTTTCTTGATCTCATTCGCTGAAACTCAGGGCTGAGTTTCAGCGAGGGGTACTCCCAAGACTCGTTTTATGGGGACGAGGGTGAGTGGACGAAAGACAGCCGGATAGAAGCTAGAGCTGATTATTTTTGGCGCCTCAATCGCCTTTGTATCCCGCGGAACTATGAGCTTCGGCTGAGATTGATTATAGAGTTGCACGAAAGTTCGCCAGCTGGTCACAAAGGAGTTACTAAAACTCTTGCTAAAGCGCTCGACAGATTCTGGTGGAAAAGAATTCGCCAAGATGTGAAAGATTTTTGTGAGTGCTGTGTCGTGTGTCGAGGAGCAAAGATTCAACCACATATGGATGCGACTCTTTACCCATTGCATGTTCCACCTAGACCGTGGTACACACTTGGTCTTGACTACTTGACACACTTGCATGTGAGCAATGGCTTTGACAGTGTGCTGATTGTGGTAAATCATCTTACTCGAATGGCCCATTTTCTGCCGTGCACATAGAGCACTATTGCCGAGGAAACTGCTACTTTGTTTTTACACGGAGTCTAACCATTGCATGGACTGCTTCGTGTGCTGGTCAGTGACCGCGACCCGAAATTCGTTTGTGGCTTTTGGCAAGCACTTTGGCGACGCCTTGGAACGCGTCTGAGCATGTATTCCAGTCGACACCCGGAGACAAATGGACTAACGGAGCGCGTCAACAACGCGTTTCAGCAGCTTCTTCGTTGCTTTTGTTGCTATGACGGATCCAACATGGACATGCATGTTGCATCAAGTGGAATTTGCATACAACGCTTCCCGTGCGCTCGGAATAGAAGACGCTCCCTTTGAAGCCAACTTTAAGTTTTATCCTGAGAAGCCCCATGTGTGACGAGTACAGTCATGCAACAGTACATTGCAGGACATTGTACAGGTACTCGTTACGGATTCCAATTCGTGCTTTTCCATAGGACGGACGTACAAACGTGGGTACGTCGCTACTGCAATATTGTAGGGTGCTGATGCTACAGTACGACCAGTACCTCCCGGTACGTACAGATATGCATAATTAATCTAACTAGCCAGATGACGCGCCAGAACGAGCTCTTCGATGCAGAAGAGGCCGCGTCGTGAAACCCAATGCTAGGCAGGCCGCGTCTCAAGACAGATGACGACGGTTAGACAGCCCTAGCGCCTGACACGTAAGCGTAGCTTGCAGGCGTAAACAATATGGGCAGAAATCTATTTAAGCCCAGTGCAGTAGAGGGAGGTGACAGAACCATTTAACAATTCCATTGTTCACTTACAACATATATTGCCTAAGTACAGCAGTGAAACATCTTTCACCATCGTCTCTCGACAACATCATTTTGCCATCTTGCAGCAACAAAACTAGACAGATTAGAACTGATTTGTGCTAGCGTTTAGCTTGAGGAGGCTAACCGCCACACTGGTTTCGGAGCTCTCTGGTCGACGCACGTTTTCGTTGCTCATTGATTCGCTCGACGTTGCCTGATTGATTCGAGATGGCTTTTGCAGACCTGGACATTACGTGGTGTTGGTAATTCATGTTGGAGGAACTAAACTGTCGGATGTGAAGCTGGTATTACAACGTGAGCCTCGTACTGGTAAAACTTGGTTCCCGGCTGGCTCGGTCTTACCTAACGAAGAGCTTGTGGACGTTGCTGTTCGTGAGTTACACGAGGAAACCGGTCTTACTTTGACACCGGATGATTTGACGTTGTTGAGTGACGCTATTGTTCGAGTCGCGTTACCTGACGGTTTACATCTTGTCTACGTGTACTCGGCTCATGTCCCTGTCATGTTTGCCACGAGCCACTTACGCACACTTGCTCAAGTCGAGCAGGCTGTTACATCACAGTCGACAATTAATCCGGATGGTACTTACGTTGTCCCGGAATCAATTAACATTGACGGTCTCAATCTTACGCCCGCTAAGACAGGGTTACTTCGTGCTGAGAAGCACAAGAGCGAGTTACTTCATTTCGGTTACGTGACTCCATGGGAGACTTTTTGTCGAGCAGTCTACTCACACAGCCCGGTCTTTCAAGACGACACGTCTATTCCGAGACAGTTCTTCATGTTCTCCCGGTTTACGACGGTCGACTCTGGTCCTGTCTGGCTGCTGATTCGTGGACACATCAACCAGGTGAGTGGAGAAACACCGACAGATTTACGTGTGGGAATGCCGATGCCCACCCGGAACTTAGCTGGATTATCTGTGACCCTTACTGAGACGCAGCGTAAAGCTGCGATTAATTCCCCGTTACAGTCTGGTCGCAACGCTAATGAACTGGAGGATTAGCGTTTTCTAATGCTAGGTATTACGGCTGACTCTTACGACTCAGTTATCTGGGTTACGTCTCAGTTCTACGGACATCTCAATGGGTGGTGGTTGAACCGTAAAACCCAAGCAGCTATTCCGTCTACCTATGAGCAGCTTGCTGCGGAGTTACGCAAGACCACGTTTCTTCCGAACATCCAGGATGACGCAATCAACGCTTTGCTGAACCTTACGCAGACTCACACCATGAGTTACGCTCTCTATACGAAGCAGTACAACGACTTCTTACGTCGTTCACGTCAGAACGTGGCATCTGATGTGCAGTGTGTACGCTTCATCAACGGACTGGGCAACTTTACGTTGAAGAATCAAGCGAAGTCACACCGAGCTCAAAGGGGCTACAATCTCACTCTCGTGGAGCTCCAGAATTTCTTGAACGATGTCGTGACTGATTCCCCGGAACTTGGTAACGTGAGGTTTACAGCTAGCCCGACCGGACAACCAACTAAGAAGCGCAACCTTGTTGACCCCCTTATTGGAGCCTCTAAGATATGGAAGCGCAATGGTGGTGGACGTGGTCGTGGACGTGGTCGTGGAGGCAACAACGGTGGTGACCGTGGTCAACCATCTACAAATCCTGCCGCGTTGACTTTAAGACTTTCGCTGATGCCATGACCCCTGAGGAGCGCAAGAAGCATATGGACGAGGGACTCTGCTTCAAGTGCCATAAGAGGGGACACCGACTATTCCAGTGCCCGGAGTGGAAGGGCAAGGCACCGATGGAGTCTAAGAAGCAATGATGGTGGCAAGGCTGTTCTACCAACGAACTGGAGCGGCCGGCTACATCTAGTGTTCGTTTTGAGACACTGCTAGCGACACAGGTCGTCGAAACACCTTCGGCATCTCCATCGTCTACAATCGCGACACATGCAACGCTAGTAGCAGGTCGTCGTCGTCAGACTAAATAGAGACAGAGTCGTAAACATGTAACCAGACGTTCAATTGATTGGAAACTGGTTGACTCTGTTTTTGACCCTCTGCACGCACGATTCAACTTCACTTTGGAGGGATGTGCTGATGATGAAGGTCTAAACTCGCACGGTGACTTACCTCAATGTTCGCCGAGTGACTCGATTCTTGAGAGGGACTTGACAGGAGAACGGGTGTTCATCAACCCGCCGTGGGAGTTAGCTGAGCAGATTGCACAGCATTTTGAGGATTGTCGTCGAACATTTCCGACATCTACGATGGCTGTTTTTGTCCTACCGAAATGGGCGAAACTTACTCAACTGACTAAGAACTGGAAACTCTACCAAGAATTCCCAGCAAGGACACAGCTTTTTACTCGTCAGTCACTGGAGAACCCAGCGCAACAGGAGGTGGTTGCTCCAGCTCCTTGGCCTGTACAACTGTGGTTAGTCGACGCAGATTGTGCGTTTTACGACTCGACAACATCTACAACATCTAATCAACCCGACTCGGTACCTGTACCTCCTGACGACACGGAACCGTCCATCGCTACGCTGCGACAATTTTCTTCGCCAGCTACAGCCCTACTGACTGACCTCACGGAAGCTCGCCCGTTAATTCGAACTGAGCTGACTGTGAAAACTCCTGATGGCGGACACCTAATTTGTGGATTAGTGAATTGCGCTGCGACGCTTGATTTTGTGTCAGAGGACTTCGTACGACGCTTTGCTTTACAAACTCGGAAGTCTGCGACTAAGACCCCAGTTCGACTTGCCAACGGACAACGAGTGACTTCTTCGACAGTCTGCGATGTTACTTTTGAGCTGGCTCGACACGAATTTCACCGGACTTTTTACGTCTTACGTGATTTACGTACATCTGATTTAATCCAAGGTTCACCATGGCTTGATGACGAACATGCCTCTTTACAGTTTGGTATAACCATGGTTTTTACTTTGATGGATGGCACAGCTGTGGAAACTACGCTCGAGGAACGACGCCCTTAGTGTCTGATGTTGTCGTCTACTAAAGTTCAGAAACTCATGCGCAAGACGCGCCGCAGCAGAGGACGTCATGCTGAATTTTACTTCATTGAACTTACGTCAGCCGCTGAACAACCAACAGACTTTCACATTGGACATGAGTTAACTGCAAAACAACGTGACAACTTCCGGTCGTTACTCTTCGATGACTTCCCGGAGTTACTGCAACCTGTCGACTCTCCACATGTAAGCCGACAGTGGGATTATCCCATTGAAACAATTGGCCCGATGCGACGCCAACGGCTGAACAGATTGTCACCTGCAGAGCGCGCTGAGCTAAATCGACAACTCAAAGACGCAGTGGAGGCTGGTCTGGTCCTTCCTAGCTACAGTGAGTTCGGCTCGCCAATTCTTTTTGTGCGGAAAGCTGATGGCTCGCTACGTCTGTGCATTGACTACCGTGGCCTTAATGAGGTTACGCGTAAAGATGCTTGCCCACTTCCGCGTGTGGATGACACTCTGGACAAACTTAAGGACGCGAATTTTTACACACACCTCGACCTCGCCTCTGGATTCTGGCAAGTTCGAGTGCGTGATCAGGACATTCGCAAGACGGCTTTTCAGACCCATGATGGCTTAATGGAATGGGTCGCCATGCCGTTTGGCCTGTGCAATGCGCCGGCTACATTTCAGAGAATGATGAATGACATACTTCGCGACTTTTTACATAAGTTCGTGACAGTCTACCTCGATGACGTTTGTATCTACAGTCGAACTATGAAGGAGCACCTAGAGCACCTACGTCTCGTGCTACAGCGATTTAAGCAGGAAGGCTTGAAATTACGCCTTAAGAAATGCTTCTTCGGACTGCAAGACATGGAGTACCTGGGCTATACTGTGTCAGCCGGTAAAATTTCAGTTTCCACAAAGAAAGTCGAGGCCGTTGCAGATTGGCCAGTGCCCAAGACGCAGAAGGAGGTTCGCAGTTTCGTACAGTTCTGCAACTTCTACGCCATATTCATACATCATTTTAGCGACCTTGCGGCTCCATTGACGGACTTACTGCGGCAGTCCCAGCCACAGAAGGTCACTTACGTTTGGAAGCCTTTGAGACTCTCAAGTTATGGCTCATTTCCGCGCCATGCCTGATCCTTCCGGAGGTCGGCTCGGACGCGACGTTCACCGTGGCTACAGATGCTTCGATAGTGGGGATTGCAGCAGTCATGTTGCAAGACCAAGGAGGAGGTCTTCAACCAGTCTCTTATTGGGCGCGTAAGCTGAATCCAGCTGAGCGTGGTAACACTTACTCTGCGTACGACTTAGAAGCTTTGCCCGTATGCGAAGCTGTCAATCATTGGAGGTGCTATCTTGAAGGATGATCTAAGTTCCTTGTCGTAACAGACCACGACACACTGCGACATCTGCTCAGGCAACCGAACAACAGGCTGAACAAGCGGCAAGCAAGATACCTGCGGGATTTGCAACAGTTTGTGGGCTCGATGACACTTGCATATCGCAAGGGAGCCCTGAACGAAGCTGAACCGTTAAGCCGGCGTCCAGACTTAGTACCTCATGCCACATTTCCCTTGTTTTGGGATGGCGAGGTTCCGTCAGATCGAGAATTACGACGGAAGTCCCAGCTGCTGTTTGAAGACGCGCAGTTAAATTTACTGACTGTTAACGCGTTGCAACTGAGCCCTGAGTTCGCTGATCTTATTCGCGAGGGGTTCTCGCAAGACTCGTTTTATGGGGACGAGGGTGAGTGGACGAAAGACAGCCGGATTGAAGCCAGAGACGGATACTTTTGGCGCCTCAATCGCCTCTGCATACCACATAACTATGAGCTCCGACTGAGATTGATCACAGAGCTGCACGAAAGTTCGTCAGCTGGTCACAGAGGAGTTGCTAGCACTCTTGCTAAAGCACTCGCCAGATTCTGGTGGAAACGAATTCGCCAAGATGTGAAAGATTTTTGTGAACGCTGCGTCGTGTGCCGACGAGCAAAGATTCGACCGCAGATGGCTGCGACTCTTTACCCACTACCTGTTCCACCCAGACCGTGGCATACTGTTGGTCTTGACTACTTGACACACTTGCTTGAGAGCAATGGCTTTAACAATGTGCTGATTGTAGTAGACCATCTAACTCGAATGGCCCATTTTCTGCCATGTATAGAGTCGATTACTGCCGAAGAAACTGCAACTTTGTTTTTACTGGGAGTCTACCGTTTACATGGACTGCCCCGTGTGTTGATTAGCGACCGCGACCCGAAGTTCGTCAGTGCCTTCTGGCAGACACTTTGGAGACGCCTCGGAACGCGTCTGAACATGTCTTCCAATCGACATCCAGAAACGGACGGGTTGACAGAGCGAGTGAACAGCACGGTTCAATAGCTTCTTCGTTGCTTCTGTTGCTATGATGGCTCTCATTGGACAACGCTACTACCACAAGTGGATTTTGCGTACAACGCTTCGCGTGCACTCGGAATTGAGCACACACCGTTCGAGGCTAACTTTGGGTTCTCTCCTGAGGAGCCTCCTGACCTGATGTTCAGCATGCGACCATCGATTCCAATTTCGCAAGACGCAACAGAACGGTTGAAATTGTTACAAGAAGTACACACCCTAGTACGCTCACTGTTACAGCTACACAAGGACGAGATGCAAGCACGCACAGAACCGTCTACAACGCCACACTTCGCTAAGGGAGACAAGGTGTCAGTCGTCACAACAAACCTTTTTCTACGAGGACAACCGGACGGGAAACTAAGAGACAGACAGGTCGGCCCTTTTTCAGTGGAGGAGCAGATTGGGAAACACAGTGACATGTTGAAACTTCGAGCGACAGTACGCTTACATAATGTGTTCCATGTTAACAACTTGCGACCCTGCTCTACCGCTTCACTACGACCAGCTGTCCCGGTGACTATACCTGAAGGAGATGACGAGGAGTTTGACGTCTCGCACATCTCTGATGTGTGCATCAAGTCGCTACCTGGGCGACGAGGCAAATATATACTCTTCATGACGCACTTCAGTGATGACGACATTCCACCTGTCTGGCACCGGTTAAACGAGGTGCACCGAACGATCGCGTTTCAAGAATTCTTGGAGACGCCCCAATGGCACAAGTTTGCCAAGGCTCAGGCGTACATCGACTTCATGCACGCTCACCCAGCGCGCATTCCTGAGTCCCAGTAACTGCTTCAGTAAAGGAGCTAAGAACCACGGAGGTCTTACTCGCGGCGGCCTCAAAGATCTGTCAAGAGGGGGAGGGTACGAGTGTGACGAGTACAGTCATGCAACAGTACGTTGCAAGACATTGTACATGTACTCGTTACGGATTCCAATTCGTGCTTTTCCATAGGACGGACGTAAAAACGTGGGTACGTCGCTACTGCAATATTCTAGGGTGCTGATGCTACAGTACGACCAGTACCTCCCGGTACGTACAGATATGCATAATTAATCTAACTAGCCAGATGACGCGCCGCAACGAGCTCTTCGATGCAGAAGAGGCCGCGTCGTGAAACCCAATGCTAGGCAGGCCGCGTCTTAGGACAGATGACGACGGTTAGACAGACCTTACGCTTGACACGTAAGCGTAGCTTGCAGGCGTAAGCAATCTGAGCAGAAATCTATTTAAGCCCAGTGCAGTAGAGGGAGGTGACAGAACCATTTAACAATTCCATAGTTCACTTACAACATATATTGCCTAAGTACAGCAGTGAAACATCTTTCACCATCGCCTCTCGACAACATCATTTTGCCATCTTGCAGCAACAAAACTAGACAGATTATAACTGATTTGTGCTAGCGTTTAGCTTGAGGAGGCTAACCGCCACACCTGATTTGTTGTTCAGCATGCGACCTTCTATTCCGGTTTTGCAAAACGCATAAAAGCGGTTGAGCTTGCTATAGGAAGTACATGCTTTGGTACTTTGGTGTTATAGCTGAACAATTACGAGATGCAAGCTCGTTCGGAACCGTCGACAGCCCAACACTTCGTTAGAGGAGACAAGGTGTCAGTGGTTACAACAAACCTCTTCTTACGTGGGCAGCCAAACATGAAGCTAGAAAACAGACAGCTTGGACCTTTTACATTGGAGGAGCAGATTGGAAAACACATCAACATGCTAAAAATTTCAGCCACACTACGCTTACATCATATGTTTCATGCGACAAATCTACGACCAAGCTCTACCGCAGTGCTACAACGAGTTGTCCCAGTAACTGTTCATTAAGGAGATGACGAGGAGTTTGACGTCTCTCACATCTATGTTGTGTGTATCAAGTCGTTACATGGACGGCGATGCAAATATTTGCTCTTCATGACGCACTTTAGTGATGACGACATCCCACATGTCCGGCACCGGCTGAACGAGGTGCATCGAACTACAACGTTACAAAATTTCTTGAAGACGCCCCAATGACACAAGTTTGCCAAGACTCAGGCGTACATTGAGTTCATGCACGCTCACCCATCGCGCATTCCTGAGTCACAATAACTGCTTTAGTAAAGGAGCTTAGACCACGGAGGTTTGCCTCGCGGCGGCCTCAAGATATGTCAAGTAGAGGGGGAGGGTACGAGTGTGACGAGTGGAATCCTGCAACAGTACACTACATGACAATGTACATGTACTTGTTACTAATTACAATTCGAGCTTTTCCATCGGACGGACGTGCAACGTGGGTACGTCGCTACTGCAATTTAGCGAGGGTTCCGATGCGTGTTGTACTAACAATACCTCCCGGTACGTACATGTACGCACAATAAACCTAACTACTCAGACGACGCGCCAAGCGAGGTTTCCAATGCAAACTGTGATTCCCCATACTGGACGATCCGCGTCGCTAGTCTGTTGATGACGGTTGAAAAACCCTAGGACCTAGCACGAGGATTAAGCACGAACATGTGCAAACTATCTAAGCGGAAAGCTATTAAAGCCTAGTGCAATAGACGGAGGTGACAAAGCCTTTTAACAATTCCCTTTGATCAAATACAATCTAAGCACTAACAGTGAGACATCATCTCAATTCTCCCTCCATCTGCACTTCCACCATAGACACAATAGCGACAGAACAGAAAAGAACATATTTGTGTTTGCATTTAGCTTTCCGAAGGCTAACCGCCACACCTTTGTACACGTGATATTACCCTTATTACGGGGCGAGCACATCTTTGTACGCTTAACGGAACGCCGCAAATTAGCATTGTACCCCCGACACGTCGGTCATACGGCAGATTGCACGGATGTTCCAAAGATGGCAAAAATGTATACATTGCTTACGAAAGAAATAGTACGCCTTGATAAAAGTTGGACGACATATTGTTCGCTATCGCTACATGTACATGTGCGCATCGCGTAGTACTCCCGACCCCAACACCAATGCTACGACAAAGCACACGCCCGTGGTTCACTCCCACCACATCCTTGGCTTACCTTGCGCTATTTATTTTCGCTAAAAATAAACGCACATCATGTCTACCCCTACAACGTCTTATTCGTGGAAGAACTTCCACGTGCGGTCGGCTTTGTTGCAAGCCGCACAAACCGCCAAATAAGATAATGCGTGGAAGGCCGCACATGGTTGTCGCGATATGTGATACCAGTCGGGGGTCAATATTCAACAATAACGCTAAGTGAGAGAGTGACACTTTCCAAGTTCCCCAGTCGTGCGAGCAAAACTAACAAACATGTGGTGCCGTTGAGGCGATGGCGGCTTCTGGTGCATATTATTACGTCCGCCGGAACGCGCATCGCTCGCTTAATGCAATAATACACAAGGAGTGGTCGGGACGGCAACGCTACACCGACCGGAAGATAGTCTCGTGGAGGGCCGCGCTCTCAAAATTAATTCGGTTTCGCCGCCGTTCTACCGGCCAACTTTGATAAGACCGGGAGAGGAGGTTGACGGAATTCTGCCTCAACTTGACTAGAAGCGAAGAGGCCATCATCGCGTGAGACGGCTCAATCAAAGCGTAGAAAACGAACGCAACGATGGCCGCCCACATCGCGTCCCGGCTATATCCGACACTTCCATAGTTGTACGCACACAACGCGGCATGGTTAGCACTCGGGTTCTTGAAAGCTCTATTGACACACTGCCACGAATATCCGAGAAAATAGCGAGCACAATGCGCAACGGCGACGGTGGTGGGGCAGGTGGTGGAGCAATTGCGCTCCAGTCCCCGGTGTTTATGAAGTATAGCCATTGGTACCCGGGACTCGCGCCGCCTGCTAGACTCTAGTTAAACGAGCTGCGACGTGGCGCTATATGAACGTCGACAACCGGTGACTGTATCTCATATGTACGGATGTACCAACATCGTACTTTACGTTTGTGCTAGCCCTCTATTAATGGTCATACTGATATTGTAGAGGTTTAAATTGTAATGGGGGCGAGAATAATCGGGCGTTGCTACGACGTTACAAATTCTAACCGCTAGATTGCGTATGTCACAATGGTAAAACACGGACAAGCGCTACCCCGACATATGACGCGCCGACACGCAAAGGTCGTCCATCTTCTGCCTTTGCGCGAGCACAGCTCACGCAACGGCATATAGACTCTAGTAGAATAGTAATGTGAAGATATCTACTAGCACACGGTGTAGCTTCTATCGACTACCTCACACAGTAATTACGGTAGACAATCTACAAGAAGACATGTATAATGGACAACAACGTCCGGTCACTACCATTGAAAACTTGTACAATCTCGTTAACCAATTGCTCCTAAACGTGGACGGCGATCGGATGAAATTGTCAGCGCGTAACAAGCAACATAACATTCAGTAAGTACCGGCCGACGCCGTATCTGAGCGTGGGAGCGTGGACGAGTACGCCACGCTTGTACTTGCTAACTCGACTAAGACCGCGTACACCGACCCGCGAGAATGGATTAATTTACTCCAAAAAGTATCCTACCGTCACTAAAGACAGTAATAAAATTCAAAGTACTACTAAAGTACTACTGAACCGCGAACATGGATGGGTCGGTAGCTCGAATGAGCAACGCCGACCGTCTTCGCTCAAGGCCTGGCCTCCCTATGAGCGACAGACAGGTGGACACATGGCTCGTTGAACAAAAGGCACCGTCCACCTCTTTCCAACCGAGCCTAGCTCACCCACGTCAGTGGATCCGTTGCGACACCAGACGGTACACACAACAAGGCGCAGCTTTCAGAGTTTTGAAAATAGTCCCCCCGACAGCTCTCGCGCCACCCACTTCAAAATCCAAACATATACCCGCCTCAGTACTACGCACAGTCGAATCCAACTCTCACTAACAAAAACCCCGCTACCCGGGAATAGCGCGCCACACCGCGCCCCATCGAGCGTCCGGACGTTAACGTCCGCCGCCTACTCCCTCCACACCCAGGCCCCATCGGGCCTGGTCGTGTGCCGCCAACACACGCAACCCACTCGAACTCCCACCCGAAACCATTTCATAATTCAACCTATCTCGCAAACATACTCTGACTCCCAGGCGGTCAACATGCCCTCGACACCTAACCTTCCCCCCACTTACAGACATGTGCTCTTGCGGGGTCCCCTGGGGCATACGGCCACTGCGGACCACTCCAACCCAAGGACCCGCATCGCGGGACATCCGCTTGCCCCGTTCCTCACGATACCTCAACCACCCCCCGATGATCAGAACATGGGCACTGCGCTGGACCCCTTCCCCAGTCGAGGCCTCCAGACTCTTCTCGTCCTAGCGCCCCCCAGGTCAACTCATGAGTCATGATCTAGGAACGGCCGACGACCTTTCGTCACGCCTGATCGACTCGTACCTACTCACATGCCAGTACTCCACCTCTCCCCCCACCTTGCACGCTTCTCGCTGCATGGCGTCTTTCTTCCGGACCCAACCCACCCCTCGGATTCGGTGCTCTCGGCCTGCTCGCTAACCCATCGTTGGCTGCTAAACAGCCTCAACCAGATCGACGACCTCCCCACTCGCGTAAAAAATATAATAGGCCGCGAACTCGCTCACCAATCGCGCTGGGCAGCGAGCGCCACTCGCACCCGCCACTCGACCTCTCCAACAACCTACGACACCACCCCACTATCCGTCGACCTCGCATCTGGCTTTCAGGAGGTCCGCCTAGACATCCCTACCTCATGTGTAGCGGTAGGCCTCCTATACCAACTCGCTTCACAGCAGCGTGAACTCCGTTCGGCCGGCCCGGTGCCACCCTCTGCCGCATCCTCTCCCTCCATGCTGGCGAAACTACGACAGCAGAAAATCCAGTTCCTCCGAGCTGCCTCACCCCCCGAAATTTCAGGCCGTCGCATCAAAATCCGCTCCCCCCTCTTCACTGATCTCTCCGGCCCAGACGCAATCTCTCTCCTGCATGACCTTCTCACCTTTCGCCTGGCTATCGAGCTCACCCCCGCCGGACACGCCCTAGCGACTCCTCCCCCCCGCCAAGTAGAGGACATGACGGAGTCAGTCCAATTCCTCCTCCAATTCGCGGACGCGATCAAGCTAGTGGACGTCCCCACACCGATCGAGGGCGACCCCTCCTCCTTATGGGTGAATATCCTCCACCTTCCCAATAACCCCATCCATTTACAATCATGCATGGTTTCACTCAATATCTTTATATATTCACTCTATGAACCAGTACCCCCCACCTCACTTCATCACACCGTCACCATCACACCCCCTCTTGTCACGGGACACGTCCCCGGCACCTCCTAGGCGACCACCTGCCTCACCATAGTACTTATCCAATCAAAACAAACCCTCTCACTCCCCTGCATTACCACCGACGGCGCAATCCCCCCCCCACACTGGTTATAAAAACTCCTCCACCATACAGCTAACGAATTCACAACTCATCACACCCACTCCACCACCCCCCACACACCCCCCACTCAACCTCAAACACCATATCTCCCTCCAGAAATTCCCAGATGGCTCATACTTCCGCTCCCACCCCTCCCCATCCCCCACCATCCACACCAGCATCCAAATCTCACTCACCACAGAAATGTACTGCATTCTCATCTCTACAAACGGCACATCCACAATCCCCCTTCAACACACACACACATCCACGGAAGCACACACACCCAATCCACTTGCACGCTCACCATCAACCCCCACCACTACTCTACCTTTGGTAGAGCCCGCCTCTCGGACCCAATCTTCACCACCACCCCCCCTCCCCACCACCACTCAATCACACCAAAAACAACATTTTATACCGCAACCCTCCCTCCCTCCTCCTCCAATGGGCCAGCCACCTGGACGACGATGACGACTCCCCCCTCGACCTTGATTCCCTCCCCGACATACAGCTCTCATCCGCCCCCCGCCATCCAACTCCATTCCAATCTCACACTCTCCACAGCTCCAATTGCCACCCCTCCACCCCCCATTCCTCCACCCCCAGCATCCCCTCCGCCGCCTCATTTGGTCCACCCGACACAACCCCCCGCGCCACCACCACCCGCACACCACTCCCCACCATCACCGACGACTCCTCTGAACCCATGGACTCCTCCTCCTCCCCGTTCCCTCACAAAGACACCGACATGCCCCACACTCTCTCAACCCCCTCCAACGCCTCCCTCCTTCCTCCGCCCGCTCCCTCCCTACTTCCCCTCACCCCCCCACCCCCCCACCCCACACGTCGACTTCCCCACCCCTCTCGACCACATGGAACCCCCCCTTACCCTCGGCCCCCCACCGACCCCTCAGTCAAACCGGCACCCCCGGCCGGCATCACGAAACACACCCGCCCCTCCCGCAAAAAAACCCCCCCTCCCCCCCCCCCTCCATGCGCCCCCCGCCCCTCTCACACCCCCCTCCCACCCTCCCTCCCTCCCCCCCCCTTGCCCTCTCCCCTTGACTCCCCCCCCTCCCTCCACCCCACCCTTCTCCCCCTCTACCCCAACTCACGGGACGACGACGACTACACACTCGATGACCTCGAAGACTTCCTAGAGGATGAACTAGGAGAGACCCGCACCCCTCCCTTCGCCCCGCCCCCATCCAGCGGCCCCACCATCCCCCACAGGTCACCCCCGGCCGACGAGGCCGAACTTCATCATTTGTCCCCCATAGGAAGACCCGGAGGTTAGACCCCACGACCCCCCCCATACCCTTCAGCCCGATATACGCAGCCACATTGTAAACACCTCGCTTTAGACAGTTCTCCCGGCCCACTTTACCCCACACATCTGCAGCATCAAATTACATAACTACCTTTTCGACTTAAACCTTGAACATGGTCTACCTATTCCCATAGGCTACCTTGACTCCTCTGCATTGCTCTCTTTCCAATGGGGTCACTACCAGAACCTCTCCAATCTATATTGCATTGCTACCTCCCTCGCCAAACTCCATTCCACCACCATACGCTCTACCCTAGCCAATGGACTGACCTTTCTAATAGGGGCTCACCCCCCCGCCCATGCATGCCCAACCACCCCCTACTCGTCCTCCCACAACACTCCCACTTCGCTCTCCTCCACTTAACACACTCCTCGGCCACATGGATTGACTCCCTCCACCACCACCCCCCTCCCGACTTCCTCACTCGCTCTCTCGCTCTTTTAGCCTCCTGGAACTCTTCCCCCACCCCCCCCCCCCCGCCCGTCGGCGACCTACGCCTACTTAATTCCCCTCGCCAGAATGACACAAACTCTGCATGGTCGTGCGGAACCCACGCCCTGCTGCATACCTACTTCATCACCACAGCACCCCCGGACCAAGCGTACAACCCCCTTACTTCGACCCCTGCACCACCGTTTACTCCCTACACTCCCTCCTATGGCACCACACCCTTCGCTCCACTCCCCTACCAGTCGGAAGACCCCAACTACTCACCTCCCTCCCCCCCTTAGCTCCCTCACCCCACCCCTCCCCCGCCACCTACCCCCCCCCCCACCCACCCCCCCAACCCACCCTCCCTCCCCCCCCTTCCACCCTCCTCATGACAACCGCCCCCCCGACGACCCTCCCAGCCCCCCCGCCTCCCTCCCCTCCCCCATCCTCCCACACAACACCACCCAAACCCTCCACCTAATCACCCTCAACACCCGCGGCCTCCACACCTCCATTATGGACGTCCTCACACCAACAAGACGTCCTCACTACCTCACACCAACAAGACGTCCTCATCCTCACTGAAACCAACCACGCCACCCATAAATCCCGCTGGCGTATCGCCCTCCCCCAGTACCTCCTCAAAAGCTCTCGACCATACAACTCACTTGTGCCCCTTCCCAACGCATGCGTTCTCTCCGCGGTCCGCAGAGCCTCGTTCAAGTCCGCCACTGTCCTAACCCCGCCTCCCCACCTCATCCCTCACATCGTTGGCCTAACCCTCGCCCCACACTCAGACACCCCTTACCTTCTCCTAGGAGCCTACATGCCCCAACTCCACACCCCCCATCTGACTCGCTTATACGCAGAAGTTGCAGTGTGGGGCCTCCGCCTTGTTGACGACCACCCGAACCACCGTATACTTAGGGGAGGGGACCTTCAGTCGACCACCACAAAAGGTACCGGTAACCCCGCCTTCACCTCACTACTTGAATCCCACCTCCATCGCCTACATCCCCCCATTCCTACCTTCCCCCGCAGCGGGGGCTGCCTCAACCCTTGGCTCACCACGCCACCCGCTCCTCTCGTCCTTCCACCGTCCCCTTGCTCGGTCTTCCCTTCCCCCTCACACTTCACTGACCACTCCGCAATCCACCTCCTTATTCCTGCCCCCTTCTCTCTCATAGCCCACCCCCTCCCCATACCCACCCCCACACACACCACACCACACGCAAGCTCAAATTTAAACTCCCCCTCACCCCCGACCACATACAAACGTATCAAACCAGCACACCCGACCTCATCAACCAAACGGCCACCCTCCTCGCAGCAATACTTAACACCCCACACTCCTCGGCCTCCCCCGACACTCTTGACACCCTCGCCTCGCAATTCACCACACTCCTCTCTCACCACATGGACCACGCAGCCACTATCTGGCCTCTCCTCCCCGCCAAAAAAACCCGTCCACCCCAGGCGTCCCTCGACCCTACTTGGCTTACTAAAAAAACACGCAAACACATTCTAAAACTCCACCGGTGTAGTACGAACAACGGCCCCCTCCCCCTCGCCCAAGCCCTCTTAAACACGACTGAACACCTCACCCATGACGCCATCAAACAACCGTGCCAAGCACGCATACGCCACCTCCTACGCGCTACCACCACGGATAAATTACGAAAAATAAAAACACGCGCTAACACGGCCTACGACGCCTGTCCGAAATCCGCCCATCGCCGCTTGAAAATCAAGAGCGGACTCCCCCCCCCCCCCCCCCCCTAGCGCGACCTCGACCCTCCATAGAATCACCAAACCCGATGAAACTACCGCAACCTCTCCTTTCGCCGTCCTAGAGGCGGTACACTCACACTTCGCCACCAAACTCAGCCGCGCCACCCCACACGACCTGCCCATCCCACCATGGTAACTCCCAGACAACCCCGACAACTTCACCATCGAAGTCCGCGGGGACCCCTCTCTCACCCTCGCCGACCTGATAACCCGCGACACATTCGACAAAACCCTCAACTCGTTAGGCACATGCAAAACCCCCGGCCCCGACGGTATACCCAACGAAATAATCAAATTCTGACCCCCGGCGACCCGCTCCGCCCTCTTCTTTCTCCTCTCCCTCCTCGCCCACACGTTCTACACCCCTCTTGAATGGTGCCACAGCACGACATGTCTGCTGCATAAGAAAGGTGACCCCACCCTCATCGACAACTACCGCCCTATCGCCCTCATGAACAACCTACTTAAGCTCTGGACCGCACTAATCAAAGACGCATGCTCGAAATACGCCGAGTCCCACGGCATTCTCAGCGACCAACAAGACGGATTCCGACAACACCGCAGCATCCATGACGCAGTATCATCTATCATCATGATGATGGAGGACGCCAAGCTCTACCACAGAGACATCTACGTCATGTACGCGGACTTCAAAGGCGCATTTAATGCAGCAGACCACCGCATCATGTTCAAACACATGCGACAACTCGGTATGCCTTCCACTTTTGTAGACACCTGCGAACACATCTACGGGGTCTCATCCACCGACTACATTACCCCATACGGCCCCACTCCCTCCATCGACATAAATAGAGGAACCTTGCAGGGGGACACCCTCTCCCCATTTCTATTCTTCCTCTTCCTTGAACCCTTCCTCCGCTGGCTCACGGTGGGCAGCTGGGGTTATCGCCCAGGCCCCCCCGCCACTAACGTCGACCCCTCAGAACCCACAGCCACATACCCAGGACACGGCTTCGCCGACGACCTCAGCCTCGCCACGGGTTCGACCCCCAACATGGCCATCCAACTCCGGAAACTCTCCCTCTTCAACGCCTACACAGGTATGACCGTCAACATCCGAAAATGCTGCATCACCGGCGCCCTTTGGCGCTCAGGCAACGCCCTCTCCCTTGCCAACATTGCCCTCCTCGCATCCCGCCTCCAAACTCAGTTCATCATCATCAACTCCTTCCCGGCCCCCATCCCCTCCATGGGCCCCTCGGAAACATACCGCGTCCTAGGGGTCGAACTTCACACCTCCCTCACCTTCACTAAGCACTTGCACGAACTAAGACGTACTACCGCGTCCCTCACCACCGCCATCTCCACCTCCCCTTTAACTCCGTCCCGCAGAATGAGGGTCATCCGTGGCCTCCTTATCGACAAACACTTCACCATCCAGCTCGGCCTCTTCACCGACTCCCAACTCCCTCCCAACTCCCAACTCCCAACACCCTCGAAGGACAAATATGCCGCGCTCTCCGCTCCGCCGTCTCCTCGGTACGTAACTTCCCCCGCACAGCCCTCCACCGCCATACCTCAGACCTAGGATACGGCCTCCCCTCCCTCAGAGCCGACGCAGCACAACTCAGTGTCTGCCACTTACATAAAATCATGAACAACCCAGGATATCGAGGCCACATGGCCCGAGCACACATACGCACCATATCCACCACATACTCCCACTGGCCCACTGAATCCATAATGTCAGGCCACTACACCCCACCCACACTCAAATGCCTAGTGAGAGCCCAACGCGACGCGGGCACCATGTTCCACAACATCCCTCCACTCTCCTTCACCAACCCCATTGCCTCCACACTCCGCGCACACTTCACCAGCCAAGACAACACCCTCCTCGCCTCACTCCGAGACAAAGCCACACACATCACCGACCCTCATACATACAAACAAGCATACTGTGATTTCTCTCCCCGCAAAACACACGCCTCCCTCCTCCCCCGTCTCACTCCCCTCTGGAAAAATAAGATAACCACATGGCCACAGTCCTCCTCCGCGCCACCCCCTCCTCCTTCATACTCAAATCCTGCAAATCCATCTCCACACTCACGGGGTCCACCACTCCACTTTCAGTCCCCATTCGCCTTCTCGCCGCAATCCTCACCGAACCCCTCGATACTATCCACAACCGCTTGCCCATCACACGCCTCACCCCCAAACAGGCAACCCCCCCCCCACCACTATCCACCCCTCATGGATTCCCCTCCTTTCCCCACACCTCCCCCGCTCCCCTCCCACCCTCTCATCCGGCATCCACACCTCCCACACCAGAACCTCCCCCCCCAACGGCACCCACCACACACATGACACAGAATACCTCACCCCCTCGGACCACCACTACCCCCCCTGCGACGTTACGCGCATCATTTCCAAACACAAGGACACGGAATACGGTCAAACACAGTACATGGTAGAATGGGCCCCGGAACACCTCACGGAATGGGACATCCAACTCCAACTCGACGACGGCTTCCGCCTCATCTCTTCCACCCCCTCATCGGTATGCCTCCCCACCCCTCCCCCGCCGCCTGCTCCATATGTCACGACCCCCTACACACAAACCCCACCTCCACCTATTGCACATGCCCGCACTTTGCCGCCCATTCCCAATGCCGCCCCGCACATGGACCCGACACATGGCAATGCGACTGGTGTGCTCGCGGCCAACAATACGACCTCACCCGCCTCCACGAGGTCCAGTGGGCCCCATGCCTACAATTACACAACACCATCAGTGAGACCCCTCCGGCCCTACCGCCCTTACATCATTTGACTCCGGCTTTGTCCCCTCCACGACACCCATCCTGCCAAAATCCGGACCCCCCCCCCCCCCCCCCCCCCCCCATGGACGCACCCCCTCATCACATTCAACCACGACCCTATCCACCCCGACCTCGACATGCTCCCTACCGGTAAATTCGCCATCAACACACACCCATCACTACACGATACCACTATACTATGCACACCCGACGGCCGCGCGGTCACAACCCTTAACGGCCCCCGAGTCCGCCACATGTTTCAACTCTTCCGACCCGAACTCTCGCAGCACACGTTCGAAGAGGAGGTCTACCACCTCCTCACTCGTCTAGGCTCCCGCTCAGAAATCCACTCACCCACACATGCCACCACCACCCGTAACAGATGGGCCACTAGAGAGGACCTCCTCACAACTCTCCGCCACACATTCCACATACAGACAGAACTATACTCAGACCCCCTCAAGAAGTCACTCCACTCTCACACCTACCACTCACTATACCCCAAAGACATAGTGTTATCAACAAGCGGCAACAATGCCCCTCACACATGGCAAGGCACCAACATCGCCAACCCGGAATACGACCACGAATGCATGCGCTGCGCCATGGAACATGCAATCACCGGCGCACACCTCACAACCCCTCACACACCCAGCGCAACCATCCTCATACTCCCCCGATGGGAACACACACCATACCGACACTCCAAATACATCAACTCCCCATACACCCACCACCTCTACACCCTTCCCAACGACGCAAACACCTTCCTACCCCCCGACCCAACACACATGCCACCCCACCCCCACCCCATTCGGCACACACTGGATGGTCGACATCTACCTCGTCGCCAACCCTCTACCCCTCTCCACCCTACCCTCACACACAGCCATGACCGCACTCCACAACACACTTGAGTCTATCTACGACACACACCTCCCCAACCCCACCATCACCATCCCACATCCACGCCTTACCGAAACCTACTCACCACACTAAGCAGGCATCTACCACCTCCCCCCAACCCCACTCACCCCCTTACCTACCCCCTCCAGGAACGCATGCAACTAACATACTCCCCCACCAGAGGAACTCTTGCTTGGAACTGGCATGACTTTGTATACACAGACGGCTCCAAAAAGGGAGGCTCCACCCCCCTAGGATCAGCCGCCTACCTCCTCGCCTCGGACACCCGCATCAAAATTCGGGTGACCTCTACCCCTCCCTCGCACACCATCAATCGCGCTGAGTTAGATGGCATAGACATAGGCCTCCAACTGGGCCATACCCACCTCCTTACATACAGTGCGTGCTCCCTCTGCCTCATACAAGGCTACTTGAACTGTCCGTCCGCTTACAGACACAACATCCACCGCGACACGCTCCTCTCCATCACACACACCCTCCAAACCCGCTGCAACGCAGGCATCCGCACACACCTCGGCAAAATTAAAGCACACAACCACTCACTAGGAAGCGACCTCGTAGACACACTAGCTAACCAAGTTGCAGATGGACACCCACCCGACACAACGTACACCCCATGTTCAGACGTGTCGATAGGCCATTGGACCTGGCCATACACCCTCATTCCACAAACCCTAGGGGGACTCATACCCTATAGATACACCAACCTCAAAACCGACGCTCACATCCACATCATCAAACACACACACACACACACACACACACACCTCTCACAAACATCCAAACACGGTGCCCTCCTCGCCCGCGCCGCGGAAGACGGCGCGGACTTCACCTTCCACAAAAAACACACGACACTCACTCACATCCAGTTCACCCACAAGCAAGAATTCATGTGGGGAGTCCACAACACCCGCCTCCTCACACACAGCCTAACCCTGCGCTGCCCCATGTGTGGCCAATTCACTAGCAACGACCACATGGCCGGTAATTGCCCAACCATGTCTGGCCTAAGAACGGACCGCCACAACAGCGCGCTACAACTCCTACTCTCCCTACTGGAACGACACAACGGCGGACGATGGGAGACCATCACGGCAGACTTCGGTAAGAAACCCATCAAGTCATTCCCTCCATTCACACCCACCCACACCCCCCTTGACTGCTATCCGCCTCACCCCGCCAGCATGCCCACCCGCCTTGTTGCTGCTGACGAAGGCCTCTCGCCTTACTCCCTAACCTTGTGCCCAGCCATCCTCCCCCCCGAGATTCTCTCCCCCGCGCTACGACCCACCGCGCACAAACCCGACTTTATCCGCCTCCTCGAACCTCGATTCGTCGGTCACACAAACGGTCGCCGCCCATACTCATCAATTAGAAAAATTCAGATAGGGGAATGGAAATACTGCACGGACCACCAACCTCTCCCAAACCGCCCAATTGATTCGTGCCAAATACACACCACTCGCAAATGCCATCCGTAGCCACTGGCCAGGTACCGAAGTCGACATCCTTCCCATCGTCATGAGCCGCACGGGCACGCCGCACTCATCCAATATCGCAAGTCTCACCTCTCTCCTCACCCTCCGCACCGACCCTCCCGACAAACTCATCTCCAAAGCACGACTGGACACGTCTCGCATCCTTGCACAACTACACACGCACACTTTCCACTGGCTACATCATCTCCTACTTGTATACCGCATCAAATCCCGCACGACCTCTCGCCGCGCCTCCGCACAACGCACCTACGCACGCCCCTGATTGCACGCAGCCATAACCCCGCATCGCACCCTGTTGAACGTGGTATGCACGGTTCGATAAGGAAGATACTGTAACGTGATGGTTACAGATACGCTACACGACCAGCCTTGGGTGGCGGCTGGTGTCGAGACAAGAGTGTGTGTCAGCTGTCGCTGTCAGCTGTCTGTACGCTAGTTTGTGATATCGCGCTCAGACACTCTAGGTGATGTCCTTTACATAAGGACTTCTATCAGAGCATACATTAGCTCTCTGTAACTAATCCGCATTAGGAATTACTTACAACACTCCCCCTCAAGATAGCTAAGGTGTGTCTTGTGACCAGATGGAAGTGATTACAGAATTCCTTCTACAAAGTGTGTCGCTGCATGGGTCCAGATGTCCCCAGAATGGCGCTCCTGTGTTTCACGAGTGCAGGTCCAGGTAGTGGCTTGGTCAGCATGTCAGCGACCATGTCACCGGTGGGTAGGTACCGTAGTTTGACGGTCCCCAGATGTACGTGGTCCTTCACGAAATGATACTTCAGGTCGATGTGCTTGGTCTTCTCGCTCACCAGTGCATTCTGCGAAAAGGCGATGCAGCTCTGGTTGTCTTCCCAGATTGTGGTCGTCCCGCTGACAGGTCGACTGAAGATCTCCGACAACATCTGTCGAATATGGATGGCCTCCTTAGTCGCGTCCGCTGCTGAGTAGTACTCAGCCTCGCATGTTGACTGTGCGACGCAGGACTGCTTTCTAGACTTGTAGCTGACTGCACCTCTGCCCAGTGTAAAAACAAATCCCGATCGTGACCGGCGTGTCACACTGTCATTGCCCCAGTCTGCATCAGCGAAGCCTGTAAGTTGGAGAGTGTTGTCCTCACCCCCCCCCAACGTCAGGCTCATGGCTGGAGACCCTTTAAGATAGCGCAACACTTTCTTAAGGGCCTGCATGTGGGCTACTGTAGGGTTCGCTTGCGCAGAGCCCAGAATGCTGAGCGCGGTCGAAATGTCCGGGCGAGTGCATACAGCGGCATATTGCAAACTGCCGAGCAGACTCGGGTAAACGTCCCGGTCCGCGCCTGTGAGGGGTACAGCCGTCTGCTTGGAGAGCGCAGCCAAAAAACCGGGGTCCATCGGGAGACACGAGGGTTTGCAGTCCACCATGTCATGTTTTTCAAGCAGCTCGCGCACGTATTTGCCTTGATCGAGGCTGATGGTGCGCGCCGCTCTGTCCCTGGTGATGTGCATGCCGATGATGTCGGACAGGTCACCCTGATCCTTGATGTCAAATCGGGATCGCACCAGCGCGGTGAAGGCCACCCGCCAGGCGGTGTTGTTGCACGCCACAGGAATGTCATCCACGTAGAGGGCAATCATGGCGAAAACGCCGTCGGCCTCAAAGATGTAGATGCATGGGTCAGAGATCAGCTGGCGCCAGCCTTGAGAGACTAGCCAGTCGCGAAGCAGCTCGTTAAACTCCCTGGGGGACTGCTTCAAGCCGTATAGGCACCGGCGGAGGTGACAGACATTGGTGGTACCGTCATCGAACCCCAGGGGCTGTCTGATGTAGACATCCTCCTTGATGGGTGCGTACAGAAACGCCGTGTCGATGTCGAGACCGCCCAGGTCGAGGTCACGAGCAGCGGCAATACTGAAGAAGACGCGGAGGCTAGCTAGTCGGATGACGGGTGAGAACGTCTCCGTGTAGTCAATCCCCTCGCGCTGGCTGCAGCCTTTTGCGACAAATCGTGCCTTGTATCGAGAAACAGCACCAGATGCGTCTGTTTTAGCCTTGTAGACCCACATGCTGTTGACCACGCGGCGTCCAGCGGGCAGGGGAACGAGATCCCACGTCTGGTTGGACGTCAGAGAGTTGAATTCCACCTGCATGGCTGTCTGCCATTCCGCGGACTGTGGACTAACCAAGGCATCCTTGTAGGATGTGGGTTCAACACAGACGCTTGCGGACACCATAGCGACATCACTCACAGGTCCTTCAGAGTACCTGTGACGTGGCTGAGCTGTCATCATGGAGAAGTCAGGGAGTGGAAAAATGTCGTCCATGTGGTCGGACAGGTCGTGCTCACACGAGTCAGTGACACACACGCGCGGCACAGTAGAGACATGGGCAACATACTCCCCATAGCGAGTAGGCGGTCCGCGAGGGCGAGCGGGTCTGTCGACCTCCTCCACACACCCTGTGTCATCTGTGTCCAGGGTCAGATCTGGGAGTGGGTGACTTTCAGGGGAAATGGGGAGAGCCTCTGTGTCTGCACACACATCAATCGACGAGGCGACAGGGTGGGATGTCCCGAACCCGGGCACAGTCTCTTCAAACTTGACGTGAACAGACGTGGTGATGCGCCTGGTCGCGGGGTTGTAGATACGATACCCTGGGGAGTTATGAGAGTACCCCACCAGCACACCTCGGAACGCTTTCAGGCCAAGTTTCCGTCTGAGGTTATCAGGTACCTTGGCAAATGCTGCACATCCGAACACGCGAAATACTGACGCGTCAGGGACTGCGCCTGTGAGAATGGTGACAGGGACCCCCCCAGACGGGCCAACAGCCCGACTGTAAGTACGGTTACGGAGGTGGACCACAGTGCTGATCGCGCATGACCACATGCTGTTAGGCACAGACATGGCGTGAAGCATTGAGGACGCGCAGTCACGCAGTGTGCGCCACGGGCGTTCTGCTTTCCCAAGCATGTGATGTGCATAGGGCGCCGAGAATTGAGTGCTGAAACCCAATCTCGCGCACATGAGCTGCGTGTTCGCGGCCTCAAAAACCGAGTCTGAGTCGAATTTCAGAAACGGTGCAAATGCATGGAGGTGTGAGTGATAACGGGCATGAGTATGCCGCGCGTCCAGGAGGATGGTCTCCAGTTTCGCGCACGTCTCATCCTTAGACTTCAGAAACCGCACCCACATGAAGTTAGTGTGGTGGTCGATGACCAGCAGGCAATACCGCAGGCCGTAGGGGGAGGGTACACTGACAGGACCCCACAGATCACACGACATGTGTTGAAGCGGGGCGGCTGGCTTCTGAGATGCTGTGCGATTTTTTGGCGCAGACGTGGCTTTGTTCAGATTGCAAGACTCACAGGCGAGATCTTTTACAGAACTAGGCATAACCGGTACAGACACCGTGTTATGAGAATGCTGAGCCTGCAGGCTCTGCATGTTCAGGTGCCCCATTCTACTGTGCCACAAAGCAGCGTCGCACTCAGCAGCAAGTGCGACAGAGTTCTGGCTACGACTGTCTACGGTGGGCGAGGACATCCCCGCACAGGCATGCGACCTCGGGAGGAGGTACAGTCCGTTCCCCGACGGGATTAGCATCCCCATTCCTGTGGTCACACGCACAGTGCCAGAGTCAGTGTCTGTAGGGAAAGAAAACGCACACCCTGAGTGTTGCTGCATCCAGCTGACACTCAGGAGACGACTGATACGTTGCGCTGATCGAGAGGACAAGTCAGGGGTGTACAGGGCATGAGCGAGCCGAAAGACTGTTCGACCGGAGGTCAGGCAAATGGGGATGCGGACTTTTCCACTGCCCTGGACCGTGACACCAACACCACCAACTGTGCTGCGGCGGGAGGATGGATGAAATTCCGAAAAATCCGACCGAAATGACGTCAAGTTAACGGAGCAGGCAGAGTCAACTACCCAGTACTCAGACAGGTCGGCAACACGAGATGCAGCAGACGTGAATGCAACTGAGGCAAAGGACGTACTGACCTCAGTGTCGTCATACTCGTCTTGCATGTCGTATTCCAGTGCGTCCTCAGCGGGAGCATGTCCCTCAGATGCTTCAGCAGCAGAAAGGTGGCTGAGGTGTGCAGTGGGGGGAGGCTGGTCCGCGTATCTCTCGGCAATCTGTTTGCGCTTGGCCAGTGTCCAGCGGAGGACATCAGCATCCGGCGCTTTGCAGGTCGACCAGACATGGTTTGGGTCTCCGCAGGCCCCGCACTTCATTGCGAACTTGGACTTCTTTTTGTCCGCGGTCCATCCCCCACCGCCACGGCCACCCTGCCGTTTGCGATCCGCAAGGAAGGCATTGACCGCAGGCCCGGAATCAGCAGTGTCCCCCTTGTTGGAGACATCTGCATCAAGATTTTGAGCCTGGTGGATAATGCTCCCCATCACTTTGTCGGCTGACAGGATGAAGTCGGTGTCAAAGGCATTAATCACACACTGTTTGGCTTGGCCATACTGCCCAACGTTCGACAGACCGCGAATCATGACCAGAGCGAGGACGTGGGGGTGAATGGCTGCAGAGCCATCTTTCAGCTGCAGGCACTCGTTCAGCTCATCGAAGCACTGCTTCACAGCGTGGACGTATGCCGAGACTGATTGACCAGAGGCCTGACGAACCATCATGCGGTCCAGGAGCGACAGCGTGCGTGAAATGGACTGCGCGTCCAGTCTCTCGCACAACACTTCCCATGCGGCTGTCCCGCAGTCGAGTCGTCCAGCGGGGACCCCCGCGATGGCCTGTGCAGCTGGCTTGTTCTGGCGGCAGCACTGAACGAGCATCGCGTGCGCGAACCGCTGAGCGACTGGATTCAGAGGCACGCCAGAAGAGGAAAGAGCAAGTTGAGGGATCAGTGCAGCCCCCTTAATCGAAAGGAACGACAGGAAGTCGCGCTTCCAGGCCTTGAATTCACCCGTCCTCGGCATAAGCGGAGCGTCCATGCGAAAAGACCGGGAAAAAGAGTCACCATCGAAGTTGGTGGCCCAGTCTGCTGTCATCGCAACGAACTCCGGGTCGATCGTGGGCCTGCGGCTGGCGCTGCTGTGGAGTGGGTACTCGTGTACTGGAGTAGGCACGGGGTCGCTAGCAGGCCGGTACTTGTTGGGCACAGGTTGGAACGGCGCCGTGTCGATAGGCACCGGGTGATCGCGCAGTGCGTCCCGACGGAGAAGCTCCGACTGCGTCCGGTCCTGGTCGTCCATTCTGGCGTGGAGCAGCTGTAGCTGTTCCATCACCAGTCGAATGCTGTCGCCGGCTGAGTCGGGCAACGGAGTGTCGCACGTGCCGGAGTCGACACCCGAGTCGGCGGCCGATGCGGTAGGTGTCGGCTTTGATTTTGGCGCCATCGTGAAAGGGTCGAGTACCCAACCGGACAGTGGAAAAAATCCACTAGCGGTAACTGTGCCTAACGACGGTATACAAAGAGACGGCCTGATGCCCGCCGACCCGTCGGCCTGTTGCCCCGGGGTGTCTCAATGCACCTTTTTCGTATCCTCCACCCAGTGTGGGGCACAGTGACAGCCGAGGCAAGGACAGGCAGGTGTATATGTCCGCTGCTCTACGTTACGGCTGAAGCTGTCGTGCACCCTGTGTATGAGTATTCACCCTCACAATGCTCCCCCCTTCCCCACTCCAGCTTGGACCTGTATGCACCCTGTCCACACAAGCGAGTGCGCTTGTGTGGTTGGCTAGGTCGTCGTGGCGTAGAGTAGAGTAGGTGGTAGCGGGGCTGTTCCGTAGAGTAGTGTTTGAGAAAGTGGAAATGAATATACAGAGTAAAGTATGATTATTCGAAAAAAAAAAAATGGCTTTGCCTTCGGGCGAGTGTCCAAGTTGCACGCCGAAAGGCACTGTCGTCTCGCGTAACCTTCAGGTGGAGGGCTCCATAACCTGTTGAACGTGGTATGCACGGTTCGATAAGGAAGATACTGTAACGTGATGGTTACAGATACGCTACACGACCAGCCTTGGGTGGCGGCTGGTGTCGAGACAAGAGTGTGTGTCAGCTGTCGCTGTCAGCTGTCTGTACGCTAGTTTGTGATATCGCGCTCAGACACTCTAGGTGATGTCCTTTACATAAGGACTTCTATCAGAGCATACATTAGCTCTCTGTAACTAATCTGCATTAGGAATTACTTACAACACACCCTCCCCGGGGAGGAGTAAAACCCCCGAACACCCTTGGAGAGGTTGGATATATATGGTTAACGGTCTAGCCCTGATTTGTAAGTTTCCTGTATGGCATAGTTGGGAGGGCCCAGAGACAGCAACCGGCGCATACAGTATTTGTTGTAAATCGGCGCACACGGTACATGTTGTAAACAATTTCAATATTTCATTTTCAATTGATTTACTCCCGAGAGCGCTCAACGACACTTTACCACCGGTTAACATGCGCCGGGACTCAGGACGCCTCGACATGACGAGACAAGCATATTCCTAACCGAGGTAAGTTGAATTTCCTCCCGCGACGAATAGAGACACCTAGCATGCTAGGGCGTTTACTATGCAGCCGCGGATGCGGTGCTCAAGACAGTTGTGGCAACGATTCGTTCGACGACCGCCACCATTGCAGAAACCGTGCACGCTTGGGATGTGCACGACGCGTCCGTTCGGACACACAAGACTGTCACAAAGCCTCATCTTCTCCCGCTTCTTCGACACCCACACAACCGACCGCAGCACCAACGGCGTCGGCGGATTCCTCGCAGCCCTAGAAGACGAGCGCATAGAAGTTAGTCTCCACGTGGGCGCAAAAGCTCAAGCCGTTCAAACTTTTAAGCAACAGACGCCCGCCTCAGGCGACGGAGGCAACTCCGATAAACTCACCCCTCGGCCGGACAAGAGTCTCAAGGACAAGGAGCACAAGGACAAGGAGAGGTAAGAGAAACGCGAGAAGGATAAGGCACGCCAGCACAAGAAGCCCGACCCCGAGGCAGTGGGCTGGTGGTGTGCACCGCAGCGCCGATTCGTGCAACAACCGCCCACCCCCAAGAATCAATCACGGAGTTTCGCTACATGACGCCACTTCTGCCCAACTAGACTTCGTAAACCGCGAACGAGCTCGCTTCGTCCAAGTCGAGGCTTGGGATCCCTCTAAATGAAATGAAAATGAATCACAACAATACCAACAAATCGGACCGGGTGCTGTCTAACGGCCATCAATTGCTCAGCTATTTAGGACACGTAAGAGCAAAAAATGGGCCGGGTACTCTTCGACCATGTACATATATCGACACACCGATCTGCAATGTGTGCCGACGTTCCTCGGAGGGTAAAACTGTAAGCAATCGTAGTAGTTGCCGCAGCCTCCCCGCCTAAGCCGTAACAGCAGAAATAATCTTGTAATCAAGAGAAGAACATCTACAAAAAACAGAGCCATCACTTGTCCATCAAGAAATGCAAAATAAAAGTGCTGCTCGACCTTCACGATGCACGGCCTGCTCCTACAGAACCGGGGTTCCCGTTCGACACGGGCGACGGGCCAACCTACTAATCTAGATCCCGCGTGACTTCGGTCTTGGCTAAGAAAGGAGGGGAAAGGCTAGCGAAAAATCGCTCCTTACGCGGTCGCTCGTCGACTCCGCCGTCGCATCCCGTAAGCCACGCCCCAAGGTCGTAACCGCTCATGCTCTTGTCGCGACTTTCTCCCTAGTCGAGGTCCCCCGTCACCTCGAGGGTATGTGGGGGGGACCAAGACTACCAAAAAACATTGGTAGCGCTCCTACCGCCGCGCTGAAAAATCTTCCCGGCCATTTCCCCATATTTTGTCTGTCTCGTACCCGGATTCACCTCTTGAAAATCAGCGAGCGGCCGTACCCTAACCCACCGATCGCGCGTCCGTCGAGCACCCTTGTTTCGAGTGAGAGCCTCCGCGCTTACCTAGGCTCGCACTCTGTAATATTAGGTGTGCCTCTCGATAGCGGGTAGCGGTGGGGTAGGGCATGGTCACCATTGCCTGATAAAAAATGGCCGCGTGGGTGCGGAAATTTTCAAACCCTTCGCAGATAGTTTTCCGGCGGCGGTTTATCGTGAGGATAACCCCGCCGCTAGACCTCGCCGCTTTTCCCGTCGCGACAATCGTCCTAGCTGATGGTCTCGTGCAGCCCCATCCTTGGGTTTGCTCGACGTCGACATGCATGTCGATGTGTAGCAAGCGCCCTTCCCTAGCGACGCTTCCCGGCTGTCCGCCGCCAACTCCAACACCCTCTACCCGCCACTAACCCGTCCGTACCCTCCTCGCCAAAAGACATTTCAGAGATGCATGCCCCATCCCCACAAATAAAACGGTATCGAAGGAGTATGCTGTCGCAAAAAGACATATCGGACGGCCCGAGCGGGAGACCTTGATGATGGAGTACGGATATTATGATTATCAAAACCCTCCGTACATGGCTTTCCGATGACAATTGTTGATCGTGCGGATCACAGCTACCGGTACCTCGTTTAGCCCCCTACCGTGCTTGGCTTGGCACGGCTACATGGTTACCATCGACCACCGCGTGGAAGTGGAGGTAGGTGCCAACGGGTGTGCGAGCGCATCCCCTTCGAGGCCGCCACCGCGGCGCCGCCGGCGGGCGCCGGGAGCCCTCTACCTACAACAACTACGTTTCCCGACTCTTCCTAGTGCCCAAGCCATACAACAACCAGTGGAGGCTCATCTGCGACCTACAAACACTAAACAAGTATTGCGTGCGGAAAAGACTCGAGATGGAGACGCTACTAGGGGTGAGACACCTAACCCGAAAGGGGGACTACAAGTTCAACTTTGACATGCAACTATGCAAGACGGATTCTATGCGTTGGGCATATCAACCCAGCGGACCGCGACTACTTCACCGTGAACGTACGCGGACAACTCTGCCGACTCGCGGGGCTACTTATGGGCTACCGACTATGCTCAAGTTTTTCGATAGCGACTTTGGGGGTAGCGCATGCTTGTATAGTCGATACCGTCGCTAGATAGCCCATGCATGTACTTGAATGTAGTTAGTACGTATTCGCTATTCCTTTAGAAACTTGGAAAGCACCGCCTATGCATCATCCTTGTCCGACTCGTGCTCATTGGAATGGCTTGAAATCGAGAAACGTGCTATACCGTACAACAACATGTTCACGTGTTCGCTATTTGGCTATTCCACTAGTAAGCAGCCTTAGTGTGCACACAACAATATGCATTGCTTTTATATTTAAGAAAAGTTGTGGAAGTGACCTCTTTTGACTAGCCATGAGGGAATAGACTAGTGTTGTTAAAATTGTTTAAGCTCTGTTGGGGCTCACTTATACCAAAGATGTGGATCACGTACATAATTTGGTATTGTTGGCCCTTGGGCCACCCTACACGCAATGTGGGAGGGAATCGGGTGGGTGGGTTTGCGTGAGCGATAGGTCTCGCAAAAGGCAAAACCTAAACACACAATCGCTGCTTGTGCGTCATATAGTGTGCGGATGCTTAACTGTCCGTGCGCGCGTGGGCGCATGAACCGTTAGTAGGGGAGCTGTACCGTCGGAGGTAACGCATGTTATTGCGTAATTGTAGCCCTTTAATTCAAACCTCTATATCACCGATATGACTATTTAAGTTGTGATGCGGCTCACTTATGTCACTTGTCGCCGTCTCGCGTATGTCGTTGGGTGGGGCTCCGCCAGGGGTCATCAAGCCCAGTAGTTGCCAAGCTCCCCGGCTCGGGAGTACTTTTGAGTCGATGTAGCCGAGGACTACGCCTGATTCTCGCGCCCAACCGCCGAAGAACTTGATATTCTGCATTGGGGTACCGATACCGTACGTTGCAATATGTGGCGAGTACTGTCCTGTGACAGTACGTTACAGGACTAGTACAAGTACTCGCTACGATATTTATACCGTACCTTCCACGGATGTAGTGTACTAGCAGTTACACTTGCCATTGTGAAGCTCGAGGACACTGTCCGCAGTACTGTACGTATATGTACCTCTCGGTATGTACAGTACGCACAGTGAGTTCTCCCATGCGTCAAGACGCTAGGCACGAGGCCAATTGGTTACGCAACCTGGCCTACGAAAGACTACGGACGTCGACACGTCGATGCCTGCCTGGGGAAGCGTGACGCGTGACGAGACTGAAGGCGAGCTTCGCTAGACTATAAATAGTCTAGCACAATGGAGGGCGGTGACAGGATATTCCACATTGTAACTTCTTTCCTTCAATCCCCGCATAGCGACTGCTCCACTGTAGTTTGCTTACAGAACTACCAGCACTTTTCACTCATTGAACGCTTCCCATGAGAGATTTTGATTAGCAACCAGCCACCGAGAGGCCATGAGAGGCTGGTTGTGACAAATAGCTGCATCTTTTCGTTAGGAGTGCGAAGTCCACGTGAAACCCTCCGGAGGTTGTTCATGTACCACGCGAACTACTCGTTGTAGCTATGCCCTTAGGGTGTCCGCTGTGTAATTTGTCGTAGGTTCGTGCAGACTAATAGCCCATCGCTTGTCCGGAATCTTTCCAGCGTCGAAGTACCTTAGTAGTTCCGTTATGTCATGGTGAGCCAAGTCCAGTAGTTCACATAGGAGCTTTCGCTCCGTGGAAGTACCGCGTTGTCCCTTTCTCGTTCCGTGGTAGAGGAGGATTCCATCGGTTGGCGTACACAACATGTCTCTAGACCGGCACTCCACTCCTGCTCCCCCGCGACAAAAAATGTGGACACGATCACAGTCGCCAGACACGCTGTACTAAATAGGATAACGAGGTCCGACAAGGCTTGTGTCCAAGTGTATGTGAGCTGCGTGCGGAGGTGCTTGACGAGGCGTAGCGATGAGACGAGAATCCGGGCTGGGAGGTACATGCGTGTGCGGCTGGGGTGGAGGGATACCTCGGACGCCGCGAGATCCCGCCCGGACTTTTCCTACTAATTCTCCTTGTGCGACTGATTCAGCGCCGTGGTCTCCGAAGAACCCGTTCACTGCTGAGAAGTAAGGTTGCAAACTAGTTGCCTTTATGGTGCGACGTTCCCCGATCCATGCGATGTAGCGGGCCATAGTAGCGGCTGTCGCGGCTAGCGGGGGGTGGGCCTTGTTCCTCGCAGAACTCGAAGTATGGTTTGATCGCGCCGATGTACATGTCGGACGTGCTTTTTGCCATGAAGCGGCGGTCAGCAACTTGAGAGTTTTTGCTCCAAGGCTATATGTTCTTAGCATGAGTTTCATGTAGGGCCGCATCGAGGCGGCCTAGGGGTTGTTGCAGCCGGCCACCTCGATCTTGTATCGTACCTTAGCTGCACGGGTGGGGTAGCTTTGGATTGTTGGTCTGATCTGTCGTGTGTTCAACATGGTCATGGTAGCACTCACTGCGCCCCAGCGGAGGTACAACTAGGCATGAGTGGAATCGGGAAGACAGTGACGGGCAAGTGAGGCTTGCCGATTGTACCTCGTCCATGCCGCCTCCCGGGACGAAACAAGTGAGCGCCGGCCGGCGGGACCGTCTCGTTGCACGCCTGTTAGCACTAGCATCCCGCTGCCTAGTGCTTATGTACAAGGTAGCTATTTGTTATCCTAGTATTTAGTGTTATGCTATCAGCGGTACTCTATTCCCTACTAGTGGCGGTCGGCCGGCCCTGCCGGTGCCTTCGCCGGCCGCCATCTCTCCCCTCTCACTTCTCTAGTCACCACAGCCGGCCCCCTTGTGGGACCAGCACGACCTACGTGTAACTATCCGTTCCCAACTCTAACATGTTATGGGCCCTCCACCAAGTTACACTAGAGAAGAGCGTGTGTAAAGCGCTCGGCGCCACGCTAGTCCTACGTACTCCCACGTAAAAAAGAGTAGAGCGTGTGTAAAGCGCTCGGCGCCACGCTAGTAATTCATCGTCCAACCGACAGCACGCTTCGCCTTCGAGCTGGTTGTCCGCGACTGTCCTACCATCTCCCACGTAAAAAGAAGAAGAGCGTGTGTAAAGCGCCCGGCGCCACGCTCGCCCAACCCAGCTTTCAGTCTCACCTAGCCTTCAGCTTACCGATGCTCTCGACCGGATCTGGTTTTTTAAGACCGACCCGCGAAAATTCGGCCCGTGCGTACTTTAATTAGTACTATTATTGTTTTTTCCTAAGGCAACGCCGCAACGCTCACCCAACTTAGCGGAGAGCTTAACTTTCCCACGGCGAAAGGGGGGAGTCAACACAAGCAGCGCCCGTCTATGCTTTTGCGTGCATGCACGCTCCTAACGGCCTTGTCGGCTTTGCTTCTTTCTCGCCGGTCGCCCTCATGCGTCAGCTAATTCGCCCGTGGACACTTTTTTTCGCTACATGTAAGAATAGTACATTACGCAGTATATTTGGAACCGCTTCATATCGGCAACTCGCCGGTAGCGGCACGAACGTGTGAGCGCATGTCGCTACACCTACCCGGCTTGAGACACACGCTACAAGCACTACACCTTCGACCAGGATGGCACCTTCCTCAACGCAAGCTAGGACGACTTCAAGACCTCGGCTACCTTGAGGGGGGGTATTAGCACTAGCATTCCGTTGCCTAGTGCTTATGTACAAGGTAGCTATTTGTTATCCTAGTACTTAGTGTTATGCTATCAGCGGTACTCTATTCCCTATTAGTGGCGGTCGGCCGGCCTTGCCGGTGCCTTCACCGGCCGCCATTTCTCTCCTCTCACTTCTCTAGTCACCACAGCCGGCCCCCTTGTGGGGCCGGCACGACTTACGAGTAACTATCCGTTCCCGATTCCGATAGTCACCCCGTCATTCCTCCTTGTCGGCCTCGGCCGTCTTGTGAGCCTTGTCGGTAGAGGGGAGGGGGCGGCCTCCCATGCGGTCCTTAGGCTTGGCCTTGTGTTTGTCCGGCTTGGCCGGCTTGTCGCTCGGCTTGTCCGGTCTATCCGGTCGAGGCTTGTTTGACTTCAATTGTGCAGTTGCTTGCGCTTCTCAAGCTGCGGTGATGCTGACTTCGAGTCGTTTGTCTTCCAATGCTGACAGTAGTCCGTCGAGGACGTTGCCTCCTCGGTCTGCGGCGATTGTGTCGAAGGAGCGTGTGTACACGAGCCGCTCGTCGACTCGTTCTTCGCCGTTGAGTATCTTCTTGGCCTTCAAGCGCCTGATGTAGGTGAGTCGCGCTTCCCCCGCTGAGGCCACTGCTTGATGTGTACGTAGCGTTGCGTCGATGAGGGAGTAGGCTTAGGCTTTCTCGTTGGGGGTAGCGGTGAGCCGGTGACCGCGCAAGTCGCTTCCATGGCAGTTTCGAATGCCGAGTTAGCGTCGGACGTAAATGCATAAAAAACCATAAGCCAGAGGGAAATAACCTGAGCCCGAGGGACAGGAAGGCATGCCACTCGTTTTTCATCATATCTTCTTTTTGGTTGGTGGCCTCCACTGCTTTTTTTCTTGTAAGCAATCTGTGTTTTTTAAATCATATCGGAACTATTATGTATCCGACAAAGTAAGGAAATTGTCAGCAAAGAAAATCTACTCTTCCATTCTGTAGTTATTCAGACGATATATCGCGCGTGTGTGTTGACATCGGTGTCGCTACTTCACCGCTTGCCACCTCCAAGCAGTGTTGAGTCTTTTGCTTCGCGTGGGAGCTCCTCGTGTTCTCTTGCGTTTTTTCTGCTAGGTCTGTGCACAATATTTCGCCATCGCTAGCAGGTGAAACAAATAAATAATAGATAACTCGCTACTACAGGTAGTAGTGGTCCTGCTGTTTGCGCTCCATCCTTGCCAACGACGTATCACCGCGACAGCAATGGAGGCACTTAACGCCGCTGTAGGGATTCCTGTTCCCCTTATCCGCGGTGGCGCTGTTCTAAAGGGTGAAGGGGCGGACGGGGGGAACGACGACTGGATGGCCACCTGTCCGCCGGCGGGCATCGTCGATGGTTCGCACTGCGTCCGTCTGCGGTACGGCCGGACCGCGTACTGTCTGAAGGATGTCTCGCCTGAACCATGGGAGGAGAACGATAACGATGGTACGCCACTGGCTACAGTCTCTGGTGTCTCGCTGGCAGTATATTCGAGCGCGGCAGGGAGGTGGTCCTCCGCACTCTGAGGCGCGTGCCGCGTTTTTTGCCCTAAACCCTGAAACTTACTACTTAAAGCTCACCCGCAGGTCGCCCCGTGGTCGTCCTCATCCACGGACTCGGCTTCTGGAGCTACGTGTGGACGCGACTGGCGGATAGCCTGTTGGGTAAGCTTGCTGTTGCGATGTGGCCCCCGTCCTTGTTTCTCCTGAACACGAACTAGCATTATTGATTATTGTTTCCAGGAAACCCGCTTATCACTTCGCAAGCTGTCGTCTTTTTGTTTTTACTCATTTATTTACATATTTACTATCAATTTTTTATTTTTTATTTCTAGCGTTTCCACATCTTTTTTGTTATTTTCAGAGCAACGTGGTGTGCCGCCTTCACAATTCAATAAGGTTTATGCGCTCGTTGTGCCACCCCGCCGACACGCAGCCACGGGTCGCTGCAAAGCGGTGCTTGTATACGACCGCTACGGCCGCGGCTTCAGCGACGTCGCGGTCGACCCCACCGCCGAACAGCCTGTGCGACACAGCGCGGACCTCTTCGCGCAGCAGCTGGATGACCTCCTGCTGGCAGTGAGACTACGCAGTGGGAAAAAGCTGCGCGAGGAGCGGCTGGTACTGGGAGGCACCTCGATGGGCGGCCTAATCGCCACAAAGTTCGCCGCCGTGAACCCTACACTCGTTGTGCGGTTGGTGCTGATGGCGCCCTGCGGCCTTAAACCACCTGTCCCCTTCGCTAACCTCGACACCCAGCTCATACGGGTGTGGGGGATTGGCCACGCCCTGTACGCTTGCTTTGGCGGGGGCACGCAGCTACGCATGATGCGACAGCGTAAGTTCCGTGACGACGTGCCTGACCTCGAGAAAACGAACCCGTCGCTGCTGACGGAGCTCACGGCGGCGATGACGTGGCAGCTGCAACAGAAGCCGGGCTACGGGTGGGATTTTTACCGGGACGTAGCGCATATGCCGTGGGGAGGGATGCAGGAGGAGGTGGGGGCGGTGGGGAGGGAGACGGGGATGGACGTGGAGCTGGTGTGGGGCAGCGCGGATGAGGTTGTGCCGCCATCTTACGCAGACCTGTGGAAGCGGCGCGTACCGCACGCGCGAGTGACGTCGCTCGCGGGCGCCGCGCACTCGCCGTACCTGATGGACGAGCACCTTCCTTTGCTCACCGCACTCCTTCTACCGTCGGACTGTGTTCAATAGTGTATATAATGTAATAGTAGTGGTATCTTCTCACTTAGTCGAGTAGTGGTCGCCACCCCATGGTCTGGTGCGAGCTATGTGGTTTTCGTTTTGCCCTAATTAACCCTAATTCACATGTCAATATAGGTGAGCGTCACATCTCATCTCGTTTCGTCTTCTCGTGCATTATGTCAATGTTCGCGCAGTAGAAAAAACATGACAATGCAACATTTGACAATGCAATGTTGTCTAACATGTGAATTGGAATTAAATGAACCACTTGTGTAGCGTTTGTTTTGGCACCGTGCCACCGTTATTGACTTGGTGCTCGTGAACTCGCCGACTACCGCCAGTCTTGATGCCGAGTTGGCGAATTACGTGGTTCTCAACCATGTGCATGCTTACCGCGCACGTGTGTGTGTGTGTGTGGTAGCTTGGGCGCACCGGCGGCGGCCATGAGGGGGGTGCGCTCGTAAGCCCGTCGGCACCTACCTCTACCTCCATGCGCTCATGCATTGGGCGGTGGTAACCTTGTAGGTATTTAAGGGGCTAAACGAGGTACCGAAAGCTTCGATCCGCGTGACTAGGAGTTGTGGGGAAGCCATGCACGGAGGGTTTTGGAAATCATGATGTTCGTGCTCTAGCTTTCTAGCACTAAGATCTCTAGCACGGCCAATCCGATATGTTTTTTGGCGACCAATTACTCTCGGATACTCTCCCGCTAAGAAGGCGGGGGCGGTGCATGTGAAGTATTCTTTGGCGATGATGGGTACGGACGGATTAGCGGTGGGACGCGGGTGTTGGAGTAGGCGGCAGACAACCGGGAAGCACCGCCATGGGCGCTCGCTCTACGTCGACCAGCGCTCACGTGGTCGAGCAAACCCATCCAAGGGGGTGGAATTCGACACAAGCAACGAGGAGGAAAGCCGGGGCGAGAGGAGCGGGACGATCTGGCGGCGTTGATTTTAGATCATGCGCCGCCAAAAAAACCATGTACGGAGGGGTTAGGTTGCAACGTCCGTACCCGGCACCCCTGAGGTCGGACAATATTATTGTGACGAGTGCAATCATATGCACCAGCACATTACGTAACTTGTACATGTACTCGTTACTAATAATTCAATACGTGCTTTTCTATCGGAAAGACGTACTATATGGCTACGTCGCTATTGCTTGACTCGCTCGACGCTTATTTTTCGATTCGACATGGCATATGTTGGACCGGGTAACTGCGTTGTGGTCGTAGTGCATGTCGGAGGTTCCTAAGCCTCGGACATTAAACTCGTGTTCCCACGTGAGTCCCGTTCTCGTAAAAGTTTATTTCATGCCGCTTCGATTTTGCCTCACGATGAACATGTTGACGCTGCCGTTCGCGAATTATTTGAAGAAAATGGCTTTACCTTGGCCGTCGACGATTTGACGATGTTGAGTAACAATAGTTATGTTCGAGTACCGTTACATGAAGGGGAGCGTTAGCTTGTTTACGTCTTCTGGGCATATGTTTGAGTACCTCGCGTGACATGTAACATACGAACCCTAGCTAAGGTCGAGCAAGGTGTTCGAGCCTAGTCGACCATTAATCATTATGGCACTTATGTCGTTCCATAGTCGATTGACATTGACGGTCTTTCGCTTATACGCCGACTAAGACGAGATTACTTTCTGTTGCTCAACGTAAGTTCGAGTTACTTCGCTGTGGGTTCGTTGCTCAATTGGAGGCTTTTCGAGGCGATGTTATTTCTAAGCAGCTATTCTCTAATAATGACACGTCGTTACAGAGGTAACTCTTTTTGTGGCCCCGTTTTACGGCTGTCGATTATGGCCATGTGTGGATGTTGAATAGAGGGGTAGGTTAATCAACAATGTGGAGAGACGCCGACTAACTTACGCATGGGAGTCGCGGCCCCAACCAACAAGTAACTTTGTTGGTTTGACCGTAACTCTTATTGATTCGCAGCGTTAAGGTGCAATTTACTCTACCTATCAATCAAGCCAAGACGCACGCACCCTTGAAGGCCGGATGGAGATACACCCCTCTCACAAAATTCTAAACACGGGGCCCTTCTCGCCCGCGCCGCTGCGGACGGGCGGACTTCACCTTCCACAAAAAAAACACATCACCCACCAATGTCCAATTCACAAACAAGCAAGCCTTCATGTAGGGAGTGCACAACTCCCGCCCCCTCTCACACAACCCCACCATGCGCTGTCCCATGTGTGGTCAATTCACCAACAACGGCCACATGGCCGGCAACTTCCCCTCTATGTTTGGCATGAGACAAGACCGCCACAACCGCGCGCAACAACTCCTCCTCTCCCTCATGGAACGCCACAACGGAGGCTGATGGGAGACAATCACGGCAGACTTCGGTAACAAACCCATCAAATTATTCTCATCCGCCACACTCATCCACACCCCCCTTGATTGCCAACCCCCTCACCCCACCCACATGCCCGTCTACTTCCCGCTCACGAAGGCCATTTGCCCGATTACCTCACCCCATGCCATGCCATCCTACATGAAGAGATACTACCCTCTGTGCCGAGACCCCCGGCACACAAACCGATGTTCATCCGGCTCCTCAAACCTAGATTCATCGGACACACGAACGGACGACGACGATACTCCTCGATTAAAAAGATTCAGATAGGGGAATGGAAATACTGCACAAACCAAGACCTCTCCCACACCGCACAAAAGATTTGCGATAAATACACCCCTCCCCCAGCCAATGCCATTTGCCAACAAAGTTCAAGTACCGAAGTCGACATTTCCCCCATAGACATGAGCCACACAAGCACACCTCACACATCCACCATTAACAATCTCACCTCCCTTCGCACCCTCCGCATAGACCCTTTCAGAGCTGGAAGTACAATGGTTACACGGGTAGTCGAGCCGGCCCCGCTAGGTAGTGGGCCAACACTAGGGAGAGAGGAAGTGAAAAGAGATAGATGGCGGCCGGCAAAGGCACCGGGAGGGCCGGCCGACCGCTACTAACGGGGAAATAGAGTATCGCTATTAGTACAACACTAAGTACTAACTTAAGGACTAGCTACCTTGTACATAAGCACTAGGTAATGCAATGCTAGTGCTAACACTCCCCCTCAAGGTAGCGTAGGTCTTGTTGTCGCCCTTGCTTTTCTTCGAGGAAGGAGTCGTATTGGTCGTAGGCGTTGTTCCGGTGGCGATGTCTCAAGCCGGGTAGGTGACGCTACAAGTGCTCACAGGAACGGGATGCTATTGGCGAGTTGCCGACAAGAAACTGATCCAATGTACTGCGTAATGTACTAGTCTGATATGTAGCGGGGAAAACCGTCCACGGGTGAATTAGCTATCGCATGAGAGCGACCGGCGAAAAAGGTTAAAGCCAACAAGGCTGCCACCGGCGTGACGGCACCTAAAAGTAACACTCGGGCGCTAACGTGTCGACTCCCCCTCCTTCGCCGTGGGCAAGGTTAGAACCTCGCGAAGTCAGATGAGCGTTGCGGCGTTGCCTTGGGAAAAAACAAAAGCAATACTATTTAAAGTACGCGCGGGTCGAATTTTCGCGAAGCGGTTTGAATTTGGTTTGAAGCCAAATCCGGTCGATAGCATCGGTGAGCTGTGAGCATGGTGGTGTAGACAACCGACTTAGGGCGGCCATATGTGACCATGGGCGGCTTGTGTCAATAGTGCTAGTTCAAACGAGTATCCATGTTGCACGCTCTTCTCCTTGGGTGGCGGAGGCGGTACTGCTAGCCTAGGGCGGCCACGGGGGACCTTGGGCTGCTGGCCTTGGTATTGACTTATTAGCGAGTATCTAGGTTGCACGCTCTTCTCCTACTTGAGGCTACCGTATTTCGGAGGTCTGACTATCCGGGGTAACACTGTAGGGGGACCATAACATGTAAGAGTTGGAAGTGCAATGGTTACACGGGTAGTTGAGCAGGCGCCGCTAGGGGGCCAACACTGGAGACATGGGAAGTGAAAAGAGACAGATGGCGGCGGGCAAAGGCACCGGCAGGGCCGGCCGACCGCTACTATCAGGGAAAAAGAGTACCGTTGTTAGTACAACACGAGGTACTAAGATAAGGACTAGCTACCTTGTACATAAGTTCTAGGTAATGCAATGCTAGTATTAACACCCTCATGAAATGCTCATCTCAAAAACACGACTCGACACAACACGCATCCTAGCACAACTCCACTTCCACACTGTCCAATGGCTGCACTATCTCCTCCGTATCTACCGTATCAAGTCTCGCACGGCCATACGCCGCACCTCCACTTACCGCCCCCATACACGCCCTTGAATGACATCCACAACCACCAAGCAAGACGCACTCCCCCCCCGGGGGGGGGGAGTAAAAACCCCAAGACCTTTTGGAGAGGTTGGGTTTTGGCGGTTCAGGGTCTGTCCCTAACTTATAAGTTTCATGCATGGCATAGTAGGGAGGGCCTAGAGACAACAACCGGTTTAGCACGGTACATGTTGTAAACAATTTCAATTTCAATTTCAACTTCCTTGTCGTGACGGACCACGACACACTGCGACATCCGCTCAGGCAACCGAACAACATGTTAAACCAACGGGAGGCATACTACCTGCTGGACTTGCAACCGTTTGTGGGCTCAATGACGCTTGCGTACCCTAAGGGAGCACCGAACGAAGCTGATCCCTTGAGTTGAAGACCAAACTTCGTACCTTGGGCCACAATTCCATTATTTTGGAATGGCGAGGTTCCGTCATATGACAGTTTACGGCGGAAGTCCCAACCGCTATCAGAAAACGCGCATTTAAACTGAATGATTGTTAACGTGTTGTGGTTGAGCCTTGAGTTTGTTGATCTCGTTCGCGAGGGGTACTACCAAGACTTGCTTTATGGGGACAAGGGCGAGTGGACAAAAACCAGTCGGATTGAAGTCAGAGTTGGGTACTTTTAGCGTCTCTATCGCCTTTGTATTCCACGGAACTGTGAGCTCAGATTGAGATTGATCTAGTCACATAAAGGTTTGTGGCACTGTTGCTAAGGCGCTTGACAGATTCCGGTGGAAACGAATTTGCCAAGATGATATAAAGATTTATGTATGCGATGCATCGTGTGTCGACGAGCTAATATTCAACCACAAATGGCTGCGACTCTTTACACATTGCTTGTTCCACCGAGACCGTGCAACACTATGGAACTTGACTAATTAATACACTTGCATGTGAGCAATGGCTTTCACATTGTGTTGATTGTGGTCGATCATCTGACTCAAACGGCCCATTTCATGCCGTGTACATAGAGCGTAACAATAGAGGAGACTGCCATTTTGCCTTTACAGGGAGTCCACAGATCACACTAACTTCCCCGAGTGTTGGATAGTGACCGCGATCCGAAATTCGAAAGTGGCTTCTGGAGGACGCCTTGACGGAGACACCTTGGAACGCGGCGTAAAGTGTCTTCCAGTCGACATCTAGAGACGGACGGCTTAAAGGAGCGCGTCGACAACACGTTGCAACAACTTTTGCGTTGTTTCCGTTGCTACGATGGAACGAATTGAACACATTGCCTCAAGTAGATTTCGCGTACAACGCTACCCGTGCACTCGGTATTGAGCACACTCCCTTTGAGGTGAACTTCGGCTTTTCTCCTAAGGAGCCCCTTAACATATTATTCAACATGCGACTGTCGATTCCGGTTTCGCAAAACGCGTTATACATGACGTACACTGTCTAGTACGTGCGGTGTTAGAACTACACAAGGATGTGATGCAAGCTCGTTCATACCCGTCAACAACCCCGCGCTTCGTTCGAGGAGACAAGGTGACAATCGTTACAAGCAATACCTCCTTACGTGGACAACCTAATCGGAAGCTGCGCGATCGACAACTTGGACCTTTTACAACCGGGGAGCAGATTGGGAAACATGAAGCACAGTTAAAGACTACGGTTCCCATCGACAATACGCTTACAGTGGTGTTTCACGTCAACAAATTGAAATTGAAATTGAAATTATCCACAATAATACCGGCTAATTGGACCGGCTACAATCTATCTGGCCTCTCTACCTAGCCATATAGGACTTATGAGCGAGTTTAGCCCGGATCTCTTCGACTAGGTACACCTATCAACACACCTACCTCCACTGTGTGTCGACGTTCCTCGGGAGTTAAAAAACTGTAAGCAATAACAGCAATTGCCACAGCCCCCCCCGCCTAAGCAGTAACAACGTAATAATTTTGTAATAAAGTAAAACAGATCTAAAAATAAATCCACTTGTCGAGAAATGCAAAACTAAACTGCTGCTCGACCTTCACGATGCACGGCCCGCTCCCACCAAACCGGGGTGAGGCTGGGAGGCGTTCGGGAGGGACGACGGGCCAGCTTAAGCTCCCGCGTGACTTCGGTCTTGCCGAAGATGAGAGGGGAAAGGCTGGCCAAAAACCCCTCCTCGCGTGGTCGCTCGTCGATCCCACCGCCGCATCCCGTAAACTCCGCCCCAAGGTCGTAGCCGCGTCCACCGACGCGACGGTCCTCCTTGTCGAGGTCCCCCGTCACCTCGAGGAAAGGTGGGGGGGGACCGAGACACATAGACACAGAAAAAGTGGGCGCTCCTGCCTCCGCGCCTGAATTTTCCCCTATGCTCATTTCCTCGATTTTCTCTGTTTGGTACCCGGGTACTTGTCAGATAGTCCGGCTTGCGTCCGTACCCTCCCCCCTCTAATCGCGCGTCCTCCGAGCAGCCTTTGTTGAGCGGGCCCCTCCGCGCTCACCCGGGCCCACGCTCAAGAATATGTAGGTCTGTCGGGGTAGTGGGTGTCGAAGAGGGAGGGGGGGGGGGGGGGGGGTAAGTCACCGTAGTCGGATCCGTCGGGCCGCGGGCGCACGGAAATTATTCAAATCTTTTCGTACGGGGTTTTCCGGCGGCACCGACCCGGAGGGTCGTCGCCGCGAGATCGTGTCGCTCCTTCCGTCGCGACCGTCCTCCTTGCCGCCCAAGCTTACTCCTCCCCCCGGGAGATGTAGCTTGTCGACGTAGCGGCTCGCTAGTGAGCGCCCTGCCCTGGAGCTGCTCCCAGACCAGCTCGACGCCGGGTACGGACATTAGTTTAGTTTCCGAAAAAGCCCTCCGTACATGGCTATCTGGCGGTGGCTGGTCCTGAGGATCGCCGCCGCCTCACATAGCCGCTCCTCCCCCTGCGACCGGCCACCGGCATGTGCCTTGCCTTGCCTCACCCCCCGGGAAGTTTTGACTGGCACATGGCTGGTCGACGGCTAGCGAGCGCCCATTCCAGGCGCTTCTTCCCGGCTGCCCACCACCAGCTCCATCACCCGCCTCCCACCGCTGATCCGGCCGTACCCTCCTCGCCATCAAACGCTTATGTAGTACATGCCCCACTTGTTAATCCATGAACACACGGAATGGCATGAAGGGGGTTAGAACCGCCGCTTCCCGGAACGGAGCTGTACGCCTTATCCAAGTACCGCCAAAAGTCGGTACCCGATAGGAACATATTGTGCATATGAACCCATCGCATCGCATCGCGCAAAAGCTGCGAACACCTATAGCGATCACATGTAGGTGGAGGGCCATGACTCCCCCGGAGTCCAGCGTACATATGTGTCCATTAGCAGCCCTACGGAGGGATATGTTAACACCACCCCCTTGAAGTAGGAATGTATTCGGGAGTATTATACCGCGAAAAACATATCGGACGGCCCGAACGGGAGGTCTTGGTGCCGGTATTGCACAGAAATCATTTTTTCAAAAGCCCTCTGTACGTACATGGCTTTCCCGACAGCTGTTGATCATGCGGATCGAGCTGTCGGCCCTCTTAGCCCTCTACTGTGCCAGGCATGGCACGGCTACGGGGTTTCTAGCACCCATCACGGGGAGGTGAGAGGATGCCGACGGGCCTGCGAGCGCACTCCCCTCCGGGGCCGCCGCCGCTGCGCCGCCGGCGGGCGCCCACGTCAACAATCTAAGACACTGCTCTACAACTTCGCTTTGACATGTTGTCCCAATAAGTGTTCCAAAAGGAGACGACAAAGAGATCGCCGTTTCTCACATATCTACGGTGTGTATTAAGTCGTTACTTGGACGAACATGCAAATATTTGCTCTTCATGACGAACTTCGGAGATGACGACATTCAACTTGTTAGGCACCGGTTGAACGAGGTCCATCGTACCAAAGCATTGCAATATTTCATGGAGACTACCCAATCGAACGAGTTTGCCAAGACGCAGGCGTACATAGACTTCATGAACGCTCACCCAGCGCGCATCCCCGAGTCCTAGTAACTGCTTTAGTAAAGGAGCCAACACCACCACCGCACCACGGAGGCCAGCCTCCCGGCTGGCCTCATCGATATATTAAGAGGGGGGGCAAGGTACGAGTGTGACGAGTGCAATCAATTACAAGACTTCGTACATGTACTCGTCACTAATTCAATTCGTGCTTTTCCATCGGAAGGACGTGCTGCGTGGTTACGTCGCTAATGTAACTTAGCGAAGGTATTGATGCGTATTGTACTGCCAACACCTCCCGGTACGTACATGTACGCACAATTAATCTACCAAGCTAGATGACGCGTTGGCTTGATTTTCCGAGACAGACATGCCGCTTTGCTTGTCTATTGATACCGTTACGATAACCCTACCACATGGCACGAGGACCAAGCGAGAGTAGGTTCAAGCTAACTAGGTTGGAGTTGTTTAAGCCTAGTGCAATAGAGGGAGGTGACAAAGCCTTTCAACAATTCCTTTTGTTCAATTACATTATACTATTAATCAATAAATAGGAAGACATCTCTCCATTTTTCTCTCCGTTTGCTCTTTCAATTGCAGTAGTAAGAACATAATTGTGTCTATAGTTAGCTCTTAGAAGGCTACCTGTCACATTTACACCATACATGTAGAGGGGAGAGATAGTCGGTCGTGTTTAAGAGAGCTTGGGCGATGGTTAGGGGGCCGTTATTTCTGCTGCATTTACAGAGTTTGAGTATTTGGGTGCGTGTTTTATTTGTTAGCCAAGTAGGGTCAATGGAGGCCTGGGTTGGGCGGGGTTTCTTGGCGGGGAGGAGGGGCCAAACTGTGGCTGCGTGGTTCATGAGATGGGAGAGGAGTGTGGTGAATTGTGAGGCTAGGGTGTCGAGGGTGTCGGGGGAGGCCGAGGTGTGTGAGGTGTTGAGTATGTCTGCGTGGAGGGCGGCCGTTTGGTTGATGAGGTCGGGGGTGCTGGATTGGTACGCTTTTATGTGGTCGGGTGTGAGGGGAAGTCGAAAGGTGAGTTTGCGCGTTGTGTGATGTGTGTGGGCATGGGTATGGTGAGGGGGGGGGGGGTGTGCCATGAGGGAGAAAGGGGCGGGGATGACGAGGTGGATTGCAGAGTGGTCAGTAAAGTGGGAGGGGGAGGGGAATATCGAGCAAGAGGACGGTGGGAGGGTGGTAGGTGAAGGAGGCGTGGTGAGCCAGTGGTCTAGGCAGCCCCCACTGCGGGGGAAGGTAGGGATGGGGTCGTGGAGGGGGTGGAGGTGGGATTTGAGTAAGGAGGTGAAGGCAGGGTGTCCTATACCTGTGTTGGTGGTGGATTGGAAGTCCCCTCCCTAGAGGGTGCGGTGTTGCGGGTGGGCGTCCGCTAGGCGGAGGCCCCAAGCTGCAGCTTCTGCGTAGAGGCGGGTCAGTTGGGGGGTGTGGAGTTGGGGCATGTAGGTACCTATAAGGAGGTAAGGGGTGCCTGAGTGGGGGACGATTTTTAGTCCGGCGATATGGGGGATGAGGTGGGGGGCGGGGTTAGGACAGTGGCAGACTGGAATGAGGCTCTGCGGACCGCGAAGAGGACGCCTGCGTTGGGTAGGGGCACAGGTGAGTAGCATGGGCGGGAGCTTTTGAGGTGGTACTGGGGGAGGGCTACGCGCCAGCGGGATTTATGGGTGTCGTGGTTAGTTTCGGTGAGTATGAAGACGTCTGGGTGGTGGGAGGTGGAGAGGTGTTCAACATCCATAATGGAGGTGTGTAGGCCGCGGGTGTTGAGGGTGATGAAGTGTAGTGGTTGGGATGTGTGGTGTGGGAGGATGGAGGAGGGGAGGGAGGGGGCGGTGCTGGGGGGGTCGTCGGGGGGGCTTTCGAGGGGTGGAGGTTGGAAGGGAGGGGGGAGAAGAGGAGGGGAGGGGGGGGTAGGAGTGGGTGGGGGCTGGGGGGGGGGGTATTGTGGGGGGGTGGAGGGCGTCGAGAAGGTGGTGACGGCCCTGCGGTAGGGGGGCGGAGCGGAAGGTGTGGTTCCATAGGAGAGTGTGGAGGGTGTAAACCGTGTTTCGGGGGTCGAAGGGGGGGGGATTGTATGGATGGTCGGGGGGAGCAGTGGCGATGAAGTAGGTGTGCAGGAGGGCGTGGGTACCGCACGACCATGCTCTGACTGAGTCGTCTTGCCGAGGAGGATTGAGCAGGCGGAGGGTGCCGACAGGAGGGGGGGGGGGGAGGAGTTCCAGTCGGAGAGGAGAGCGAGGGAGCGGGTGAGGAGTTCGGGTGGAGGAGAGTGATGAAGAGAGTCCACCCATGTGGATGAGGTGTGAGTGATGTGTAGGAGGCCGAAGTGTGAGTGTTGCCATGTGAGGACCGGGAGAGAGTGGTTAGGTGTCCCCGGGCGGGGGGGGGTGCCTCGGTTGTCGAGGTTCGTCCATTGGCTCGGGTATTGGGAGTTGTGGTGGTGGTTATCGACTTCGTTGTTAGTGATAACAGTGTACGTGGCGGAGGGAGTGGAGTGAAGTTTGGTTATTGTGGTAGCGAGGCAGGATAGATTGGAGAGGTCCTGGTAGTGCCCCCATTGGAAGGAGAGGACAGCGGAGATATCGAGGCTGCCTATGGCGGAGGGGAGGCCGTGTACAAGGTTGAGGTCGAATAAGTAGTTATGCACTGTTGAGCTGCAGGTGCGGGAGTTAAAGTGGTTCGGGAGAGCGGAGCGAGTCACGGTGTTTACAGTGTGTCTGCGTATGTCGGGTTGGGGAGTGGGGAGGGAGGTGTGGGGTCTAACCTCGGGTTCGTCCTTAGGGGGACTAATGATGACAGACGGCCGTATCGGCCGGGGGTGACCTGGGGGAGCTGTTGGGACTGGGGGAGGCGGTGTTGGCCTGTGGGGGGCCGGTGGTCTCCTCTAAGTCTTCCTCCAGCAGGTCGTCAGAGTCGCCGAAGTCTAGTTCTTCTTCTCCAGGGGAGGAGGGCGGAAGGGGAAGGTGGGCGGAGTTGGTGGGGGGGAGGGGGGTGTCTGAGGTCGGGGGAGGTTTGGGGCTGTGGTGGTGAGGGGGGGTAGTGGTAACGTGTTGGGGTGTGAGGGAGGGGCGCGGGGGGGCGCGGGGTGGGGGTGACGGGGAGGTTTGTTTGCGGTAGGGGCGGGAGTGCTTGGTAATGCCCGCAGGGGGCGCGGGTTTGAGTGAGGGGTCTGTGGGGGGGCGAGGGTGGGGAGGGGTGCCTGTTTGTGCGGGTGGTACGGAGGAGGTGGAGTGGGGGAGGGAATGAGGAAGAGGGGGGGTGAGGGTAGGCGTGGGGTTCGGGGGAGCGGGGAAGAGGGGAGGGGGTTGCGTGTGGGGGTGGGGGGGGGGGTGGTGAGGAGGAGGAGTCCATGGGTTCGGAGGAGTCTTCTGTGGGGGTAGGGAGGGGGTTGGGGGTAGGAGTGGGGGGGAGGGCTGTGGGGGGAGCTGGAGGCTTGGGGGGGGGGGTGGACGTGGTAGGAGGAGGTGGAGGTGGGTTGAGAGGCAGTGGAGGGGTGGAGGGGCCATGGGGAGGGGGAGGTGTGGGCCGGGGTGGTGGAAGAAATTTGGATGTCAGGGAGGGAGGAGAGGTCGAGGGGGAGGTCGTCGTCTTCCAGCATGTGGAAGTCGGAGGGCTCCATGTGCCACTGGCTGGTGACTTGGGTGTCTGTGAGGTGGCGGGACCATTGGAGAAGGAGGGCTGGGGGGTTGCGGTGGAGGGTGTTCTTTTTTGTGATTGTGAGGGGAGGCGGAGAGGGGGTGGTGGTGAAGATAGGGTCCGTGAGTCGGGCCTTACCGAAGGTGGAGTAGTGGTGGGGGGTGATGTTGAGGGTGCAGGTGGATGGAATGCGTGTGCCTCGGTGGGTGTATGTGTGTGTGAGGGGAATGGAGACGGTGCCGTTAGTGGAGATGAGAATGCAATACATTTCGGTGCTGAGGGATATTTGAATGCTGGTGGTGATGGTGGGAGAGGTGGATGGGTGGGAGCGAAAGTATGAGCCATCGGGGAATTTTTTCAGGGTTGTGTAGTGATAGAGGCTGAGGGGGTGTTGGGAGGGGGGGTGGATGTGGGGGTGTGTTGTGTGAGGTATTCTGCGGCTGTCTGGGATAAGAGGGTGTGTAGCCAGTGTGTGGGTGGAATGGTGCCGTCGGAGTTGATGCATGGGAGGGAGAGGGAGTGGCGAGATTGTACGAGGACTGTGGTGAGGCAAGTGTCAGTCCATGACGAACCTGGGACATGGCCTGTGACGGGGGGGGGGGGTGTGATGATAATGGTGTGAAGGTGATGGTCCGGGGGTACTCTTTCATAGGGTGAATAAGGAAATATGTGAAGGGATACATGGCCGGACTGTGAATGAATGGGATTATTGGACATGTGGAGGATATTTACCCAGAATGAGGATGGGTCGGACTCGATCGGGATGGGAGTGTCCAGCGGTTGGAGAGCGTCCGCGAACTGGAGGGTGAACTGAGCTTGCTCGGGTAAGTCTTCGAGTCTGCTCTGGGTGTGGGTCGGGGAGGTTGGTCCTGTCGAAGTGAGAGCCGTCGCGAGGTCGGAGGTGAGGAGGTCCTGCAGGAGGGCTATGGCCTCTTGGCCGGTGATACCGGTGAATATGGGGGAGCGGATTTTCACCCTTCGGCCTGGAACTCCTGGAGCCGAGGCATCACGGAGAAAGCGAATTTTCTGCTGACTTAGTTTTTCCATGAGCGAAGGGGAGGAGGTCGCGTAGGGGGGCACTAGACCGGCTGAACTGAATTCACGCTGGCGTGAAGTCAGTTGGTACAAGAGGCCCACCGCTATACAAGAGGTGGGAATAGTCAGGTGGATTTCTTGAAAGCCCGTGCGGAGCTCGACCGGGAGGGGTGTGGCATCGTCGCATTTCGGGGCCGTGGGGTGGGGTGTTCGAGAGGCGGTCGCGGTCCACCGAGTGTGGTGGGCGAGTTCCCGGCCTATTATATTTTTAGTGCGGTTGGGGAGATCGGTGCGGTCATGGAGGCACTCGAGGAGCCAGCGACGGGCCAACGAGCATGCCGACGTGATCGGGACGGGGTGAGTCGGATCCGGCAGGAAGACGCCGTGGATCCAGAATCGAGCGAGGTGGGGGGGGGGGGTGTTGGAATACTGGCATGTAAGGAGGAGTGAGTCGACCGTACGGGTGGAGAAGTCGTCGGCCTGTCCGAGGGCCTCGGTTGACCGTGGGGGAGACAGGACCAGGGGGGTCTGGAGTCCACGTCGGAGAGGAAGGGGGTCCAGAGGTGTGCCCAGGACTTGTTGGGGGTGGTTGAGTTGGGGGGCTGTGAGAAACGGGGTCAGCGGGTGTCCCGCGAGTGCGTTCCTGGGATGGTAGAGGTCCGTGAAGCGGCCATGCGGCGGGGGATCCCGCAGAAGCGCCTGCTTGTAGGTGGGGGAGGGGGTAGGGGTCGAAGACATGGCGATCGAGCTGGATTTCGAGTATTGGAGATGAGTGTAGGGGGTGAGTGTGGCTTTTCGAGTTGGTGTTTGAGAGTAGTGCGCGTGTTGGCTGCACGCGACCAGGCCCGATGGGACCTGGGTTTGGTGGACGTTGGCGGCGGACAGGGACGTCCGGACGCTCGGAGGGGCGCAATGTGGCGCGCCGTCTCCCGGGGGAGAGGCTTTTTGTAAGCGGTGTGTGGTTTTAGAATGTCGCAGTACTTTGAGGGGTACATGTGTAGTTTTTGAAGTGGATGGCGCGATAGCTGTCGGGGGGTCGAAATTCAAATCCCTGGAAGCTGCGCCTTTGAGTGTGTACCGTCTGGTGTCGCTACGGATCCACTGACCATTGTGAGCTAGGCTCGGGTGGGGAGAGGTGAATGGTGCACGCTGTCCAGCGGCCCTGTCCACCAGTCTTGCGCTCGATGGGAGGCCAGGCCCAGAGCGAAGACGATCGGCGTTGCTCATCCGAGCTACCGACCCATCCCCGTTATGTGGTTTAGTAGTACTTTAGTAGTACTTCGGATCTATTTACTGTCTTTAGTGACGGTAGGATGCGTTTTTTCCACGTACGCATAGTAAATGTAACTAGCTAGACGACACGCCAAGCGAGGTTTCTAATGCATAATGTGATTCCCCATAATGGACGAGCCGCGTCGCTAGTCTGTTGATGACGGTCGGAAAGCCCTAGCGCCTTGCACGAGGACCAAGCCAGAGAGGTGTAAGCTATCTAGGCGGAAAGGTATTTAGGCCTAGTGCATTAGAGGGAGGTGACAAAACCTTTTAACAATTCCTTTGTTCGATTACAATCTAATGTTAAGCTCTAACATTCAAATATCTTCTCATCTCTCCCTTCATCTGCACTTCCACCTAGAGAGACAGAAGCGACAAAGAGAATAGAACGTAATTGTGTTTGCGGTTAGATTTTAGAAGGCCAACTTCCACATTTATGGAAGCATCGGCTAGCAAGGACGCGCTCTTGGCGGCTATCATTGTGTTCATTATCTGTGCATTCAAGCCCTATCACGTATTGATGGCATCTTCGCTCCTCATCAAGCTAATGCGAGATCATATTGACCTCGTCTCCCGCCCTCCGCAAAGCAGGCCGGAAAGAATGCGTCAAAACCGTATAATAGATTTTAATACCGTAGCCCTCCGCGAAACTATCTTTCGGTCGGTGTATCGGTGCTGGCCATGCTATTTCTTGCGTATTATGCGGGCGCTACGCGTTCCGAATAGCATAATAAGCACCAACAGCCGACACCGCTTCGACGGCACCACTAACATGTTGGCTTTGCTCGCGCAAAAATAAACTCTGGAAATGTTTCTCATTTAGCCCTACTATTAAATGTGGACCCCCGGCTGTTGATATCGACGTGCCGTTGGCTCGGCCGCGCTTCCCTCCGCCGGCGGCCTTCCATGTTTCATCTAGCTTGGCGGCTTGCGCGGCTTGCAAGAGAGCACAACGTACGCGAAGGTCCTTACATGCATACGAGGCGGTAGGCACGGCCCTGGTGTCATTTTTTATTCAACGATAAATAATAGAAAGCGCGAGATATATGCGAGTAATGGGGCGGGACTGATTTCCAAGCGAGTGCTTTATCAGAGCCTTGTGTTGGGATTGGGGACGCGTGGCGATGTGCGCATACAGCTGCCGGCTTCAATGGCGACATTGTTAAGCATGCCGTTCATTTTTTGTCAAGGCGTAGTTCAGTAAAAAAAAAACTGCGCTCATTTTTTTATAACACCCGTACAATATGACGTATGTCCGACGTGTCGGGGGTTACACACGTAATTCGGGGCGTTCCGTGTATCGTTCAGCGATGTGCTAGCCCCGAACTGGCATTCGCTGTTTCGCGATTCCCGCAGAGTCCAAGCACCCACCGCCTTCCTGTACCTCGGGCTTCAGGTTTTCCCCTCTTTTCTTCTTTTTGCTTGGTGGCCTCCACTCTAATTTGTTTGTAAGATTTTTATTTTAATGTAAAGCACCCACCGCCCGTCATTCAATGAGCGGAAACTTTATTGTGCGTCGACGAGCGAGCAGGTGGGTATGTTCACTCTGAACTTGTAAGGAAACCTTCACAGAACGCGCCACAGGTTTAGTGGGGTGCACTACGCGACCATCGGTGTATTCGAGGCCCGAACGATGAAATCCTCAATAATAATTCACCAGCGAAGAATAATATCGGCGACATGTATGGCAATTGTATGTTGGTGCTGCGCCGTCATGCTCGTGCCACCGAACGGCAGTACGACATTGGGAGTTCCCCGCCCGTTATTCATCATCAGTACAATAGTTCCGTACTGGTTGTAGTAGGTTGTATAGGCAGTAGGTACCGATGCCGGTATCGCACCACGAGCACCGGCGGCGTTGGAACGGCGGAACGTACCAGCAGCACCAAATCACCGCGCGCGTCGGAAGTGACGAGCCCGTGAAAGATAGCTACTACTACTGTAGTGTCAATAACACTTTCCAGCACTACTGCTTCACTCCCACACCCGGTCCACCCGTATCGCAGCTTGACCTCGAGCCCTCTATCCCCCTTTTTCTGTCACCAGGAAGGTTGACTAACATCAGAGCAGGCCTCGCCCCCTTCCTCTCAGTATGACTGCTCGTACTATTGATGTTTCTTCAGCATCCGGACGGGCGATGGCTCTCTTGGACGGAACCGCTGCCGCGACAACTTTCGCTTCTCGGCGCAACCCACGCCAGCTCAGTCAAGTGAACCTGGCAACGGTAGACCTCTGGCGCTCCGCAGTGCGGGGAAGTTTTTCAGTCCTGTACACGCACTTTGCACCAGACGCAGAATTTCTTTTCTGTGGCAAAAGGATCCGGGGGGTGCCTGCATTCCGGGCAGCACTGAGCGAGTTCCTCGTCTCAGCTGGAAGCCCGAGCGTCTTCTCTGTCGCTGATAAATTCGCGAATGATGGTCGCAGCTTGTTCGCGCATAAATACACCGCCACCTGGCGGAAAGGTAATTGCGATGTATGCCCCCTATTGCACATTGTTCTACTTTGTTGGATTCGCTGTAGACACGCAATAAGTGAATGCGCACTACAGCATATCAGTGAGCAGCTGCTCTCCTGTACTAATCATCTTTACACCTTCTCTGTAGCTACGCTGGATTATTCTTTCGCATATTTTAAGAAAACAGGGCGGGCGTTCACACCCGGCACGGCGCACACCTAGTGCTTCGAATAACTCGTTAGGCCCGGTGGAGGTGATAGTCCTATCGGCGCCGTAACTCGCCGTCTTTATGTTTTTATGCTGCACAGCATGTTATATCACTTTTATGACATCATCAGCAGTAGCAGAAAGTCGTGAAGGAAATACACCTGCCCGCCCGCATCTGCTCTCCTACTGCTGATGTGCCTGTACTTATTTCGTAAATTATTCCACTTGACGGTGTCTTATTTCTAGTCGTCTATGTAATTATGGTCTGATTCCGTCTCGGCGGCGTTGGCTGTAGGCAGCATCTGTGGTTTCGACGACATTTTTTTTTCCGTCTGCGCTGTCGGCAGTTGCGAATGCAATATTTATTCGAAGGCGTTGCGTTTTGCAGTGATGATGTTTTCGTCTAGCGGCTTAATTGATATATAGTAGGAATACAATATTAACACGCAGTGGAGACGCGGCCATATACCTGGGGGCGGGCGATCGAGGTGCGGCGGAACTGTCGAATGCGTGCTGAAGGGGGGTTTATTACTGTAGGCCTGTATTTCCCCTCTATTTCTCCGGCGAGACCGGAGTCACGCAGGAGCTAGATAGGCCTGCCTGCCTCACACCTCGAACGCGGGGCGACATAAGTCGGTCGGCCCCCGCAGCGGTGGGCAGCAGGCCGCGCGTCGTTCAGGACTAGCGACAATCTCGGTTTGCTTAAGAGACAAGTCGTGGGCTGTACTACGGTAGATGTGCTTTCTATTTTCCCAGATTTGTATTGTTGTTACTGTTCAGTCGGTACAGGTACTGCTTTTGCAGAATCTTGTATCGATGTATTTTGGAGCAGATGGATTATGGAGACTGATGACCTTACTACCCTGCACCTTGTCGGGGGGGGGGGGGGAGGGCTGAGACAGCAGTCAGCTAATTAGGATCCTAGTGGGCGGCACCATGCCTAGGTTAACCTGGCATGTTACAATTCGATTTCAATTTCAATATCACCACTCGGGTTTTAACGAATGAGGTTACAGTAGCTAGTGCGTGTTTGTGCTGCAGACATTATTTAACACGAAGTGCAGCTCACGACGTCTTTACAGTTGGAGTGCCAGATATTGTTACAGGTAGATATTATTAGCCCCGGACGTTGAGTAAATGAAGCAGTCTTAGCGTCGGAAAATGAGAAGTTGAAATCTGGATGTTCGTACTGGGGTCGTATATTTGAGGCTTCAATCCAGGCTGTACCTACCCCGTAGTCCTGCTACTGCTCCTTAATGTGGAATGGGGCGAATAATACTGACGTAGTGTCGATGTTCGCGGTCTACGTCAGTTATTTAGTGTAGTCGATCTGGTTATTTGATACCGGATATATGGCACACGTAGCGAGCATGTTCTCTTGGAGCCAGCTGCGAATACTTACTATGACGCGGAGAGTCGGGATGAGGTACCACAATCATGCTGCTGTGCGTGTATGGTAAGATTTTGCTCCTCAAAACATTATGCTTTTTGGCTAGGTCTTCGTGTGATACCGAATCCATGCGCGAGATAATTCCGCGAGCGCGCAAGTAGGGTAGCAAGCGCGGTAGCGAGGTAGCAAGCGCGAGACAGGCGTTTCATCCCTTTCATTTCACGTATTATTGATGTATTTCAGTGGTGAATGCCCATTATACCTTGACAGTAAATGAGAAATCCCAGATACAATGCTCGTCGTCGAGTGTTTTATATTTGCGTCCAATCTTATAATCAATATTACACAAACTCCACGTATGTGTACTGCGATATATGTAAGTGTGCACTGTATTAGACATTAGTGACGTCTCTTATTGTATGAGTTTGCGAGCGCAAATGCCTGGCTATCGAGTATTCGTGCCTGAGACAGCCCTGTGACATTTTCGCAGACGACCGGCACTTGACGGTATTTGGTTACAACTGGGGGGAGGTGAATGCGCAAGGCAGAATTACTTTCTACAAAACCGACTGCGGAGTTGAGCACGTGGAGTGCTTCAGAAGTGCGCTGTCCGGGCGGCGAAGGAAGGCGTGCTGCAAAACAGACGCCTCTTCGATCGTCGACGACGAAACTGGTAGTGACAGCTCATCAGTGTCAGGCTTTGAGGAGTCGTGGAACTGATGACGAAGAAGCTACGAGTTCCTGCTGCATGGATGATGGTGACACTACGAAATTGTGCATGAAGCCGTTTCAACTCGTCAAGATGTCCTCTGTTATTTTTTGTCAACCTAACAAGCTACCAAGAATCAAGCGGTTTATCACGTCCGGCCTGGTGAGGATTTCAAGGGAAGAGAGAATGATGACGGAATTTCATATTTCACGTGTCACCACGTTCGTTGAAGTGTCGTCGTCGTCATTGCTTCCGACTACTGATAAAAGCGCGCACAGCAAAATTGTATATAATGCCAATAAAGACGATACAGCCGGGTGCTGCCTCGACCGGCGAAGTGGCTTTCTTCTCGCAAGCATTGATAGCTTCTGACCTCGAAAGGACGCAGTGAGCGCCTGTATTCTGCCTCAAAAGAGTTTACGACGATCGCCACATACTACTGAATTTTTAGAGCATTTATTTGGGGGCATGATGGATTCCAGTCATGAATGTCTTCGCCGTGAATAGGCATTGGGCAAGTAGAAACCCTGCGAGTCTGCTCAATTCGACGTCCTATTGCGATTTGTGCATGAATGGGTGCCATTTAAGCGATGTAAACAAAAGGGGCAGAGTTGTGCACAATACCCTCATTTTAAATTGTCAAATTGCGAGTGATAACAAAGGCACGCACCACGCACATATGTTCCTACACCCACCCCCACATAATAGACAATTGATAGCCATGTGGCCTTTGTGTCCGGGCGTGTTCATGATTTTGTGGAGGTGATAGATTCTGAGTTGGCCTGCTTGCGTTTTGAGGGAGGGGAGGCCGTATCCTAGGTCCGTGCGCGGTCGGGTAGGTTACGGACGGAGGAGACCGGGGAGCGATACGCTCTGCAAATTTGGCCGTCGAGTTATGGTCGCTAAAGAGGCCGAGTTTGAGGGTGAAGTGTTTGCCGATGGGGAACACACATGGACCCTAGCCACACTAACATTCTCGATGGTATTCATAGCATTCCTTCATAGACTACTACGGTACCATCCTACCTTTGCGCAGTTTTTACAGGACGAATCCATATGTCTCATTGTGCCGTAAGTAAGGCACTTTACTACCGGGTACGTTGTTGACATACCGTTAGTCATTCATCCTTAACCAAAGAAGTTTGTAGTGCATATATATGTGACATGACATGTAAAACAACACCCAAATCAAAACGAGATCGAAAAGCCACAATCTAGAATTCGCCTTCCCCAAAGAAGCCATAATAATGCCACATAACTCCGACCCGTAGACGAGCAAAAGCATTACTTGAGCGCAATTTCAAATTAGTAGAGCGGTCTATACGCCGTCATCGTGAGGACTTTAAGATAATCAAACATTTACGTAGAAGGGTGGTGAAATTATGACGAAGATAATAATAAGACCGAATGGAATTTAAGCTAAAACTGCGGTTAAACTTCTGAGGCTGACTATAGTAGTTTAGATTAGCTCGCCTACAATCTTCAACCGACGTCACATACCTCTTCAATGCGTCCTTTGAGACTCGCTCATATCTCGAAGTCACACCATGTAAGCGCAAGCGAGAACCCCGTCGCAAAGGTAATCGACGGTCCCGTCCCGATCCACGCGCTCCCCCGTCCGTGACATCGCCGCTCCTCCGGTCGCAGCTCGCCTCCTAGCCTAGACTTTCCTACCCCTCCGGGGGCTTGAGAGAGAGGAAGTCCATAGATGCAAGCGGTGTCTGGTTGGCGCTCTTGCCCCCGCGCCAGATTTTTTCATGTCCCGTGTCCGTCTTCGTTTGTTTTCAACACCTATTTGATCGTGCAAAATCCGCCCGTACCCTCCCCTAGAGGTTTACGCTGTCAAGGGGCCGCCTTTATAAGAAGAGTGCCGTTGCGACAACCCTAGGCACCATGCCTTAGGCAACCTGTCGATAACTGGGTACCGACCGGGGGAGAGGTTGGTCGAACTCGCTGATCGAGTCGCCACTCCTCAAAAGATGTTGGGTACGGATATTATTTATCCGAATACCCTTTGTACCGAGGTTTTCCAACGGCGGTCGATCATGTGGACCTGCGCCGCCAAGTCGTGTCGCTCCTCCGCCGGATGTGACCCTCCTCCGTCGTGCTTAGCTCCTAGCCTCACTCCCAGGGAGATTCGAATCTCACATGGTTGGACGACTGCTAGCGAGCGCCTTGCCTTGGCGCTGCAATTCGGTTGCCTGCCGCAAGCTCTAACACCCGCGTCCCACCGCTGATCCGTCCAGGGACTGGATCCGCCATTTTTTTGTTGGGTTCGGATCCATGAGTACTTGATTTTTTTGGATCCGGAACTAATGAGTACCTCTAAAAAAGGGATCCGGATCCCGCGATTACCTGTGATTCTAGGGTTCGGACCCCGCGATTACCTGTGATTCTAGGGTTCGGACCCCGCGATTACCTACTGAACCTAGGGTTCGGACCCCGCGATTACCTGTGATTCTAGGGTTCGGACCCCGCGATTACCTGTGATTCTAGGGTCCGGATCCCGCGATTACCTGTGATTTTAGGGTCCGGATCCAGCGATTACCTGTGATTCTAGGGTTCGGATCCAGCGAGTACCTGTGTTTTTGATTCCGGAACCGAGTACATGAGTACTTCTAAATTTTTTGGTTCCGTTGGATTCGTTGGGTTCGCGATTCCAACAAGTACTCGAAGTACTCATGCAAATTGATACAAATTGCGCATTTTGGGGGAAGTTTGTACTGCAAATTGAATTTTTACATCTCTACTAGTTCTATGCGCCCGCTTATGCTTGGATCCCATACAGTAGATACGTACAATTCACTTCGCATACTTTCTGCCCGCTGCAAACATATTTAGTACTTTACAGTCTATCCCATACAATTTAGCAAAGCTTTTGGTCCCTCCGGCAAGTGCCACAAGCAACGTATGTGAGTTAATAGCCCTCCGGCTCAAAAAAGACACTTGCCATCACAGGGAAACAGGTTCCGATGCAGTACCATTTTTCACATATGATGTGACAAGTAATGCCAAATGGTATATCGCATGGCCAGTGCGAGTCCACCAAATGAACATTAAATGCACAAAATATGGATGAAAACAGGTTTAAGACAACCATTTCTTACAGTTTATATAGACTTGTGGTGACAACCATATTCCTCGCGCATACATAATTCAACAATTACATGAGACTAACAAGGCATCCTCTAGGCTATCTTCCTTGGTGTTCTTCTTGAACGCGTCATGCATTCGCCCCGCTTTGTTGAACAAACGCTCGCATGCAGCAGAGGTAGCATGCATAGATAAGTACTGCCGCGCCATTAAAGCCAAGTCGGGGTACACAGCTGCATGTGTTTTCCACCATGTCAACACACAAATGTCCTTGTCCGTTTCTTGGGGCAGCTCAAGGTAACGGTCTAAGTCATCCTTTTCCACGTGCTTGGCTATAATAGAGGGCGTCACACGCCCATTCAAATCCCCGGAAAGGAATGCAGTGAAAGACTTACTCTTCGACGACATCAATTGCTTGCCAAGCTCTGCAGCATTCATGCTTGGATAAGCACCGCCTTCTGCCTCGCTCTCTTCCGGCTCTGTGCGCCACTGCTCTCCAAATTCCCTTCTTGCAGCAGCCAAAATTGTAGGCGCAAAGTCGGGACGAATGCCATTGAAGTCCAGATTCTTAAACCTGCACAATTCACATTTTTAGTTAACATAGCAAATGCACAAGTAAATTTGCATACACACACACACACACACACACACACACACACACACACACACACACACACACACACACACAGGAACACGTAGAGGGCATACAAAATAGGTACACAAACGAACACCACACACACATACACACACATTCAGAAGCAGATGCACATACAAGCCAACACACACACAAGCAAATAAACACAAACACATCCATAAGACACATACATGCATAAGACAAACACACACACAAACATAAACGCACATGCATAAGACACACACACAAGCACACATGCAGAAGTACATGCGCATACAAGCACGCACACACACACACACACACACACACACACACACACACACACACATACAAGCACTCAATACAAATATGCATAAGCATATACACGCAAACACACACACACACACACACACAAGGACGCTCAGATACAATCACATCTATTTATCAACATTCAATATTTTTATGAGGTATATAATAGAAACACATGTGCAAAATTTAAACACATGCACACACAACTATTACAAGGTACTCACCGAATGTCCAGCAATGTCGCAATCCCTATCTTGATGTAATCGTTCTCCCTTATGTTCGTGAAAAAACGCTCAATGATTCCGGCCCGCAAACGCATCCTACCGTCACTAAAGACAGTAAAAAGATCCAAAGTACTACTAAAGTACTACTGAACCTCAAAAACACGGGGATGGGTCGGTAGCTCGAATGAGCAACGCCGATCGTCTTCGCTCTGGGCCTGGCCTCCCATCGAGCGCAAGACTGGTGGACAGGGCCGCTGAACAGCGTGTACCATTCACCTCTCCCCACCCGAGCCTAGCTCAAACTGGTCAGTGGATCCGTAGCGACACCAGACGGTACACGCTCAAAGGCGCAGCTTCCAGGGATTTGAATTTTATCCCCCCGACAGCTACCGCGCCATCCACTTCAAAATCTTTAAAAGTACCCGTCAAAGTACTACGTCACACCCTGACACCTCATCGCTTACAAAAAGCTTCTCCACCGGTCGGCAGCGCGCCCCATCGCGCCCCTCCGAGCGTCCGGACGTCCCTGTCCGCCGCCAACATCCAACAAACCCAGGTCCCATCAGGCCTGGTCGCGTGCAGCCAACACGTGAACGAATCTCAAAATCCAACCACAAAAGCTACACATACCTCCTACATCCTTCTCCCTCACTCGAAATCCTACTCGACCGCCATGTCTACGCCCCCTACCCCCCCCCCCCACCTACAGGCAGGCCCTTCTGAAGGACCCCCCGCCGCATGGCCGCTTCACCGACCTCTACCAACCCCGGAACGCTCTCGCGGGACACCCACTGACCCCGTTTCTCACCGCACCCCAGCTCATCCACCCCCAGCAACTCCTGGGCACGCCACTGGACCCCCTCCCTCTCCGCCGTGGCCTACAGACCCCTCTAGTCCTGTCCCCCCCACGGTCAACAGAGACCACGGGACAGGCCGACGACCTCTCCACCAGGACTGTCGACTCCCTCCTCATCACAGGCCAGTACTCCACCACCCCCCCCCACCTCGCTCGGTTCTGGATCCACGGAGTCTTCCTCCCGGACCCATCTCACCCCGACCCGATCGTGTCGGCATGCTCGTTGGCCCGCCGCTGGTTACTCGAAAGCCTACGCGACCTTTCCGATCTCCCCAGCCGCATCCGAAATATAATAGGCCGGGAAATCGCCCATCACACACGGTGGACCGCGACCGCTACACGAACCCTCCACCCCACCTCCCCGAAATGCAACGATGTCACCCCCCTGCCAGTCGAGCTCCACACGGGCTTCCAAGAGATCCACCTGACGATTCCTACCTCCTGTGTAGCGGTGGGACTCCTGTACCAACTGACTTCACGCCAGCGTGAATTCAGTTCGGCCGGTCCGGTGCCCCCCTTCATACTCTCATCCCCTCCGCTCCGGGAACAACTAAGTCAGCAGAAAATTCGCTTTCTCCGGGCTGCCTCAGCTCCAGGAGTTTCAGGCCGCAGGATGAAGATCCGCTCCCCGATATTCAATGGTATCACCGGCCAAGAAACAGTCGCCCTATTACAGGATCTCCTCACCTCCGACCTCGCGACAGCTCTCACCTCCACAGGTCTCACCCCCCCTTCCCGCAACCTGTGCAAACTCGAAGACCTACCCGAGCAAGCCCAGTTCACCCTCCAGTTCGCGGACGCACTCCAGCCGTTGGACACTCCCGTCCCGATCGAGTCCGACCCGTCCTCCTTCTGGGTAAATATCCTCCACCTGCCCAATAATCCCATTCATTCACAGTCTGGACCTGTATCCCTTCACATTTTCCCCCGTTCACCCTATGAACCAGTACCCCCTGACCACCACCTTCACACCATCACCATCACACCACCCCCCGTCACAGGACACGTCCCCGGCTTATCCTGGGCTGACACCTGCCTCACCACTGTCCTAGTCCAATCCCGCCACTCCCTCTCCCTACCATGCATTAACTCCGACGGTACCATTCCACCCACACACTGGCTATACACCCTCCTATCCCAAACTGCAACAGAATACCTCACACAACATACCCCCAACCCCACCCATCCTCCCCAACACCCCCTCAGCCTCTACCATTACACAACTCTGAAAAAATTCCCTGATGGCTCGTACTTTCGCTCCCACCCCTCCAACTCGTCCACTATCACCACCAGCATCCAAGTCTCACTCAGTGCCGAAATGTACTGCATACTCATCTCCACCAACGGCACAGTCACCATCCCTCTCACCCACACATACACCCACAGAGGCACATGCATTCCATCCACCTGCACACTCAATGTCAACCCCCACCACTACTCCACCTTCGGGAGAGCCCGACTCCAGGACCCCATCTTCACCACCTCTCCCTCTCCGCCGCCCCTCACCATCACAAAAAAATTCACACTCCACCGCAACCCCCCAGCCCTCCTCCTACAATGGACCAGACACCTCGCAGATACCCATGCCACCAGCCAGTGGCACCTGGAGCCCTCCGACTTCCAACTCCAGGAAGACGAGGACCTCCCTCTCGACCTCTCCTCCCTCCCGGAGATTCAACTTTCCAACACCCCGACCCTCCCAACCCAAAACACATGGCCACCTCACCAACCCGCGACCTCACACCCCACCTCAACCTCCTCCTACCACGCCCACCCCTCCCCCCACCCTCCCACCCCCCCCCCGGTCCCACACCCTCACACACAACCTTCCCCTCTCCCCATCATCTCCGAAGACTCCTCTGAACCCATGGACTCCTCCGCCTCACCCCCCCACCCCGCCCCCCACACACAACCTCCCTCCCAACTCCCCGTCCCCCCAAACCGACACCCTTGAAGACGAGGAACTCGACCTCGACGGCTACTCCAACCTGTCGGAGGACAACGCGGCGACCCCTGGGACCCCACCGACCGCCGCTAACTCCCCCAATCAACCCACCATGTCCCCCCCGGCCGAGCAGGCCGACTATCATCATTAGGTCCCCCCAGGACGAAACGGAGGTTAGACCCCACACCCCTTCCCCCACCCCCCAACCAGACATCCGCGCTCATACTGTAACCACCGTACCTCGATTCACTCTACCGGCCCACTTCAGCCCCCGCACCTGCCGCACAACTATGCATCAATTTTTAATCGACTACAACCTGGACTCTGGTCTTCCCACCCCTATCGGCTACCTTGATTCCTCTGCTGTCCTCTCCTTCCAATGGGGACAGTACCAGGACCTATCTAACCTGTATTGCCTCGCATCAGAAATCACCAAACTCCATTCAACTCCCTCCGCCTCGTACACAGTTATTACCAACACCGACGTCGATAACCACCACCGTACCTCCCAATACCCCAGCCACTGGACCAACCTAGCCAATCGAGGCCACCCCCCGCGTCCGGGGACGCCTAACCACTCTCTCCTCGTCCTCACGTGGCAACACTCGCACTTCGGCCTCCTCCACCTTACTCACTCCTCTGCTACATGGATTGACTCTTTACATTACTCCCCTCCTCCCGACCTCCTCGCCCGCTCTCTCAACCTCCTCTCGGCCTGGAACTCCTCCCCCCCCCCTCCCATCGGCTCCCTACACTCCCTCAACCCACCTCGCCAAAACGACTCCGACAGGGCGTGGTCGTGCGGCACCCATGTCCTCTTACACACATACTTCGTTGCCACAGCTCCCCCGGACCAACCTTACACTCCTCCCACTTTCGACCCCCGGTCCACAGTATACTCCCTACACACTATGCTCTGGAACCACACCTTCCGCTCCGCCCCCCTCCCACAGGGACGTCGCCGCCTCCTAGACGCTTTCTGTTCCCCCACATCCCCCTCACCCCCCAAACTCCCTCCCCCTACCCACCCCTCCCCCCCCCACCCTCCTCGCCCCCCACCTCTCCTCGCAACCCCACCCACAGAACAACCCCCCCCAGAACCCCCCTGCAACTCCCCCAACCCCACCTTCTCCGTTCAACCTATCCACACACACCACCCACTACATCCCCCCTCTCCTCCCCCCCTCCACCCACCTCCCAGACCCCCCCCCGTCGAGAACCCCCCAGTCGCCCCCCCCAGCACCACCCCCTCCCTCCCCTCCCCCATCCTCCCACACCACACATCCCAACCACTACACTTCATCACCCTCAACACCCGCGGCCTACACACCTCCATTATGGATGTTGAACACCTCTCCACCTCCCACCAACCGGACGTCTTAATCCTCACCGAAACCAACCACGACACCCACAAATCCCGCTGGCGCATAGCCCTCCCCCAATACCACCTCAAAAGCTCCCGACCCTGCTACTCACCTGTGCCCCTACCCAACGCAGGCGTTCTCTTCGCGGTCCGCCGCGCCTCATTCCAGTCTGCCACTGTCCTAACCCCGCCCCCCCACCTCATCCCCCATATCGCCGGACTAAAAATCGTCCCCCACTCAGGCACCCCTTACCTCCTTATAGGTACTTATATGCCCCAGCTCTACAACACACAACTGACCCGCCTCTACGCAGAAGTTGCAGCTTGGGGCCTCCGACTAGCGGACGACCACCCGCAACACCGCACCCTCTGGGGAGGGGACTTCCAATCGACCACCCACACAGGTATAGGACACCCTGCCCTCACCTCCTTACTCAAATCCCACCTCCACCCCCTCCACGACCCCATCCCTACCTTCCCCCGCAGCGGGGGCTGCCTTGACCACTGGCTCACCACGCCTCCTTCACCTATCACCCTCCCACCATCCTCTTGCTCGATATTCCCCTCCCCCTCCCACTTTACTGATCACTCTGCAATCCACCTCGTCATTCCCGCCCCTTTCTCACTCATGGCACACCCCCCCCCTCCCCATACCCACCCCCACACACAACACACGACGCGCAAACTCACCTTTCGCCTTCCCCTCACACCCGACCACATAAAAGTATACCAATCCAGCACCCCCGACCTCATCAACCAAACGGCAACCCTCCACGCAGAAATTCTCAACACCTCATACACCTCGGCCACCCCCGACACCCTCGACACCCTCGCCTCACAATTCACCACACTCCTCTCCCAACACATGGACCACGCAGCCACAGTTTGGCCCCTCCTCCCCGACAAAAAACCCCGCCCACCCCAAGCGTCCCTTGACCCCACTTGGCTCACAAATAAAACACGCACTCAAATACTCAAACTCCGTAAATGCAGCAAAAACAACGGCCCCCTTCCCATCGCCCAAGCCCTATTAAACACAACGGAATATCTCTCCCCTGACGCCATCAAACAACAGTGCCAAGCACGCATCCGCCAGCTCCTTCACGACACCACCACGAATAAAATAAAGAAAATAAAAACTCGAGCCAATGTGGCCTACGACACCTGCCCCAAACTCTCCCACCGCCGATTGAAAATTAAAAGCGGCCTCCTACCCCCCGCCGGCACCACCTCCACCCTCCACCGCATTACCAAACCCGATAAAACCACCGCATCCTCTCCCTCCGCCGTCATCGACGCGGTACACTCTCACTTCGCTAGCGAACTCGGCTGCGCCACCCCACCCGAACTACCCACCCCCCCATGGGAACTCCCTAACAACCCCGACAACTTTACCATCGAACCCCGCGGAGACCCCTCTCTCACCCTTGCCGACATGATTACCCGCGACACTTTCGATAAAACCCTCAACTCCCTAGGCACCGGCAAAGCCCCCGGCCCCGACGGTATCCCCAATGAAATAATCAAATTCCTACCCCCGGCGACCCGCTCCGCCCTCTTCTCTCTCCTCTCCCTCCTAGCACACAAATCCTACACTCCTCCTGATTGGTGCCACAGCACAACATGCCTCCTACATAAAAAAGGCGACCCCTCCCTCCTCGATAACTACCGCCCTATCGCCCTCATGAACAACCTCCTTAAACTATGGACAGCACTAATCAAAGATGCAGGCTCGAAGTACGCCGAAACCCATGGCATTCTCAGCGACCAACAAGACGGATTCCGACAACACCGCAGTATCCACGACGCCCTCTCCTCCCTCATTATGACGATGGAGGACGCGAAACTCCACAGCAAAGACATCTACGTCATGTACGCGGACTTCAAAGGCGCCTTCAACGCCGCGGACCACCGAATCATGTTCAAACACATGCGTCAACTCGGTATGCCTCCCACCTTTGTCGATACATGCGAACAACTATACGGGGTCTCAACCACATCATATATCACTCCTCACGGCCCCACCCCTTCCATCGACATCAATCGAGGAACCCTCCAGGGCGACACCCTCTCCCCCTTCCTATTCACCCTCTTCCTTGAACCGTTCCTTCGCTGGCTCACGGTGGGAAGCCGGGGCTACCGCCCAGGCCCCCCCACCACTAACGTTGACCCCACAGAACCCACAGCCACATACCCAGGACACGGCTTCGCCGACGACCTCAGCCTCGCTACGGGCTCGACCCCCAACATGACCATCCAGCTCAGAAAACTCTCCCTCTTCAGCGCCTACACCGGTATGACGGTCAACATCCGCAAATGCTGCATCACCGGCGCCCTCTGGCGTACAGGCAACGCCCTCACCCGCGCCAACACTACCCTCCTCGCATCCCGCCTGCAAACACAGTTCATCTCCCTAAACTCCACCCCGGCCCCCATCCCCTCCATTGGCCCCAGGGACACATACCGCGTCCTAGGGGTAGAACTAAACACCTCCCTCACCTTCACCAGACATTGGCACGAACTCAAACGTACCACTGCATCCCTCATCACCGCCCTTTCCACCTCCCCACTAACTCAATCCCGCAGAATCAGAGTCATCCGTGGCCTCCTCATCGGAAAACATTTTACCCTCCAGCTCGGCCTCTTCACGGACTCCCAACTCGACACTCTCGAAGGACAAATCTGCCGCGCTCTCCGCTCCGCCGTCTCCTCGGTACGTAACCTCCCCCGCACCGCCCTTCACCGCCCCACATCAGACCTAGGATACGGCCTCCCCTCCCTCAAAGCCCACGCCGCACAACTCACAGTATGCCACTTACATAAAATCATGAATGCCTCAGGCTATAGAGGCCACATGGCCCGCGCACACATACGCACCCTATCCACAACGTATTCCCACTGGCCCTCAGAATCCATCATGTCAACCTGTTACACTCCACCCACACTAAAATGCTTAGTCCGAGCTCAACGCGACGCGGGCACCCTATTCCACAACATTCCCCCACTCTCCCTCACCAACCCTATCGCCTCCACAATCCGTGCCCACTTCACCACTCAAGACAACGCCCTCCTCACCTCACTCCGGGACAAAGCCACACACATCACCGACCCTCACACATACAAACAAGCCTACTGCGATTTCTCCCCCCGCAAAACACACGCCTCCCTCCTACCCCGCCTCACCCCCCTCTGGAAAAACAACATTACCACATGGCCACAAGTCCTCCTCAGAGCCACCTCATCCTCATTCATCCTCAAATCATGCAAATCCATCACCACACTCACGGGGTCCACCACCCCCCTCTCAGTTCCCATCCGCCTCCTCGCAGCAATCCTCACCGAACCCCTCGATACTATACACAACCGCCTCCCCATCACAAGCCTCAATACCAACCAAGCATCCCCCCCCACCACTATACATCCCTCGTGGATCCCCCTCCTCTCCCCTCACCTCCCCCGTTCACCCCCCACCCTCCAATCCGGCATCTGCACCTCCCACACCACTCACTCCACCCCCACCGCACCCACCACACACTTAGACACAGAATACCTCACCCCCTCCGACCACCACTACCCCCCCTGCGACGTAACACGCATCATCTCCAAACACAAAGACACAGAATACGGCCAAACGCAGTACATGGTCGAATGGGCCCCGGAACACCTCACGGAATGGGACATTCAGCTACAACTCGACGACGGCTTCCGCCTCATCTCCTCCACTCCCACATCGGTATGCCTCCCCTCCCCCTCCCCCACCACATGCTCCATCTGTCATGACCCCCTGCACACAGAACCCTCCTCCACCTGCTGCACATGCCCGCACTATGCCATACACTCCCAATGTCGCCCAGCTCAAGGACCCACCACATGGCAGTGCGAGTGGTGCGCTCGCGGCCAACGACACGACCTTACCCGCCTCCACGAAGTGCAGTGGGCCCCGTGCCTACAACTCCACGACACCATCAGTGAGACCCCCTCCGGCCCCACCGCCCTTACCGCATTTAACTCCGGCTATGTCCCCTCCACCGCACCCATTTTGCCAAAACCCGGACCCCCTCCGTGGTCACACCCACTTATCACATTCAACCATGACCCCATCAACCCCGACCTCGACATGCTCCCTACCGGTAAATTCGCTATCCACGCACACCCATCACTCCACGACACCACCATACTCTGCACTCCCGACGGCCGCGCGGTCACCACCCTTAACGGCCCCCGCGTCCGCCACCTCTACCAACTCTTTCGCCCCGACCTCTCGCAGCATACGTTCGAAGAGGAGGTCTATCACCTCCTCACCCGTCTAGGTTCCCGCTCAGAAATCCACTCACCCACACCCGCCACCACCACCCGAAATAGATGGGCCACTAGAGAAGACCTCCTCACAGCCCTCCGTCACACATTCCGCATCCAGACAGAACTCTACTCCGACCCCCTCAATAAATCCCTTCACTCCCACACATACCACTCCCTCTATCCCGAAGATATAGTCTTCTCATCCAGCGGTAGCAATGCCCCGCACACCTGGCAAGGCACCAGCATAGCCAACCCCGAATACGACCACGAATGCATGAGACGAGCCATGGAACACGCAATCACCAGCGCACACCTCACAGCCCCTCACACACCCAGCGCAACCATCCTCATCCTCCCCCGATGGGAACACACACCCTATCGCCACTCCAAATACATCAACTCCCCATACACCCACCACCTTTACACCCTCCCCAATGACGCAAACACATTCCTACCCCCCGACCAACACACTGGCAACCCCACCCCCACCCCATTCGGCACACGATGGATGGTCGACATATACCTCGTCGCCAACCCCCTCGCACTCTCCACCCTCCCATCACCCACAGCCATGACCGCACTTCACAACACTCTCGAATCTATCTACGACACTCACCTCCCCAACCCCATCATCACCCCCCCTCCTCCACACCTCATTGTCACCTACTCACCCCACTCAGCAGGTATATACCACCGCCCCCCAAACCCAACTCACCCCCTCACATACCCCCTCCCAGACCGCGTACATCTAACGTACCCCCCCACCAGAGGCACCCTTGCTTGGAACTGGCAGGACTTTGTATACACAGACGGCTCGAAAAAAGGCAGCTCGACCCCCCTCGGAGCAGCAGCTACCCACCCCGCCTCGGACACCAAAGTCAAAATCCTGGTGACCTCTACCCCTCCCTCCCATACAATAAATCGGGCTGAATTAGCTGGCATAGATGTAGGCCTCCAATTTGGCCGCACCCACCTCCTCACAGACAGTGCGTGCTCCCTCCGCCTCATACAAGGCTACTTAAACTGCCCTTCCGCTTACCGCCACAACATTCATCGCGACACCCTCTCATCTATCACACACACCCTTAAAACCCGCTGCGAAGCAGGCATCCGTACACACCTCGGCAAAATCAAAGCCCACAACCATTCCCTAGGCAACGACCTCGCAGACACACTCGCAAACCAAGTCGCGGATGGTCACCCACCCGACACTTTATACACCACAGGTTCTGAAGTCACAATAGGCCACTGGACATGGCCATACACCCTCCTCCCACAAACCCTAGGGGACCCCATACCCTACAGATACACCAACCTCAAATCCGACGCACACACCTACAGCACAAAACACACACACACTCCTCTCTCGCAAACAACCAAACACGGAGCCCTCCTCGCCCGCGCCGCGAAGGACGGCGCCGATTTTTCTTACCACAAAAAACACTCAACCCTCACAAATATCCAGTTCACACACAAACAAGAATTCATGTGGGGCGTCCACAACACCCGCCTACTTACTCACAACCCCACCCTGCGCTGCCCCCTATGTGGTCAATTCACCAGCAACGGCCACATGGCCGGTAACTGCCCCTCTATGTCTGGTCTAAGACAGGACCGACACAACAGCGCTCTGCAACTCCTACTCTCCCTACTGGAACGCCACAACGGAGGACGTTGGGAAACCATCACCGCAGACTTCGGTAACAAACCCATAAAATCGTTTGCTTCCCCCACCCCTGCCCTCACTCCACTTGACTGCCACCCACCTCACCCCACCCACATGCCCACCCGACTTGTTGCTGCTGACGAAGGTCTCTCGCCTGACTCCCTCACCTCATGCCCCGCCGTCCTCCCCCCTGAGATTCTCCCCCCCCTGCTTCGTCCCCCTGCACACAAACCTGACTTCATCCGCATCCTCGAACCCCGATTCGTTGGTCACTCCAACGGTCGCCGTCGCTACGCGTCCATAAAAAAGATTCAGATAGGGGAATGGAAGTACTGCACAGACAACAACCTCTCCCACACAGCCGACCTCATACGTGACAAATACACACCCCTTGCGAACGCCATCAGAAACCACTGGCCAGGCACAGTGGTCGACATCCTCCCCATAGTCATGAGCCGCACAGGTACACCGCACTCCTCCACCATCACGAGTCTCACCTCCCTTCTCACCGCCCGCACCGACCCTCCAGATAAACTCGTCTCCAAAGCACATCTCGACACATCTCGCATTCTTGCACAACTCCATACGCATACTGTCCAATGGCTGCATCACCTCCTACGCAAGAGACAGCAGCCGACGCATCCGGCTTTTGGTGAAAAACCGGCGCATACGGTACATGTTGTAAACAATTTCAATTTCAATTTCAATACGTTTCACACGTACGTTATCTTCCACGCGCAGCGCTCCACCTGTCCTGGCCTTGGCCTCGACTTGTAAAGTCGGATACAACCGGCGACGTCTCCCGCTTCAAAGCGCGGTTCGTCGCCAAGGGGTGCAGTCAACGCGCTGGACTGGACTACACGGAGACCTTCTCCCCGGTCATCCGCATGGCCAGCCTGCGTCTCTTCCTAACCATTGCAGCCGCCCGCGACCTTGAACTCTGCCAATTTGACATCGACACAGCGTTTCTCTACGCCCCCATCCGGGAGGATGTGTACATCCGCCAGCCCCTCGGCTTCACCGATGGAACGTCCAAGGTTTGTCACCTCAAGCGTTGCCTCTACGGCCTTAAGCAGTCCCCCCGCGAGTTCAACATGCTACTTCGTGCGTGGCTCGTCGACCATGGATGGCAACAATGCGTTTCCGACCCGTGCATCTACATCTACCGCGCCGGCCACGTCTTCGCCATGATCGCCATGTACGTCGATGACATTCCCGCGGCCTGCAATGATGCCACCTGGCTCGCATCGTTCAAAGCCCAACTCGGAGCACGGTTCAAAATCAAGGACCTAGGCGACCTCTCCCAACTCCTCGGCATGCACATTACCCGCGATCGCTCCACGCGCACAATCTCGCTGGACCAGTCCAAGTACCTGCGCGACATCCTCGCCAAGTACGGCATGTCTGACTCTAAGCCGTCGTCCCTTCCGATGGACCCAGGCTTCCTCGCCGGCCTTACACACTTGAACTCGCCTTCTCTCACAGGAGTGGCCAAGGACGTCTACCCAAGCCTCCTGGGCAGCCTTCAGTACGCCGCCGTTTGTACACGCCCCGATGTCTCCACGGCATTGAGCATCCTCGGCTCTGCCCAAGCCTCGCCCACCGAGGCACACTTACAGGCTCTGAAAAAGGTCCTCCGCTACCTCCATGGCACCATCAACATGCGCATGACGTTGGGGGGGGGCTTGGACCACAGTCTCCAACTCACAGGCTTTGCCGACGCTGATTGGGCCAACGACAGCAGCACCCGCAAGTCTCGCTCGGGCTATCTCTTCACCCTCGGACGCGGGCCAATCAGTTACAAGTCCAAACAACAGACTTGTGTGGCTCAATCCACGTGTGAAGCCGAGTACTACTCTGCGGCTGACGCCACCAAGGAGGGACTCCACCTCCGACAACTCCTGGGGGAAATCTTCGACTCCCCCATCACCGAAACCACCACCATCTGGGAGGACAACCAAAGCGCCATTGCATACTCCCAGAATGCCTTGGTCAGCGAGAAGACTAAACACATCGGCCTGAAGTGGCACTTTCTCAAAGACCACGTGGAGCAAGGGACCATCAAGTTGAGGTACCTCCCCACTGACCAGATGGTGGCTGACATGCTCACCAAACCCCTCCCAGGACCTGCACTAGCACGACACCGAAGTGCGATCCTTGGAGGACAAGACCCAATGCAACGCTTCATCCCGTAGCTACCTTCAGGGGGAGTGTTGTAAGTAATACCGCATACGTATTAGTTGCAGATAGCTATTGTAAGCTACTCTAGATATGATTAGTACATGTCTAGATCGGACATACCGATAAACTGTTTGACTCGGTACAGAGCTGTCGCTAGGCTACAGCTCTCACACTTCTGTTGTCCCGACACCACGCCTGTAGGCTGGTTGTCGCCTTAACTGTTCCGTTTGCGGGACTGTGACTGTAACTACGTTTGCGTACGTTATCTTCCACACTAACTGTGTTTGCATGGTTCAATAGGGTGCGGCCAAGTTGGAGGCCTATGTCTATGCCAGCTAAATCAGCGCGACTTATTGTGTGTGAGGGAGGGGTAGAGGTCACCATAATTTTGATTTTGGTGTCCGAGGCGGGGTGGGTAGCTGCTGCTCCGAGGGGGGACGAGCTTCCTTTTTTTGAGCCGTCTGTGTATACAAAGTCCTGCCAGTTCCAAGCAAGGGTACCGCTGGTTGGGGGGTATGTTAGATGTACGCGTTCCGGGAGGGGGTACGTGAGAGGGTGAGTTGGGTTTGGGGGGAGGTGGTATATACCTGCTGAGTGGGGTGAGTAGGTGTCAAAGAGGTGTGGAGGTGGGGGGGTGATGATGGGGTTGGGGAGGTGAGTGTCGTAGATAGATTCGAGAGTGTTGTGAAGTGCGGTCATGGCTGTGGGTGATGGGAGGGTGGAGAGTGCGAGGGGGTTGGCGACGAGGTATATGTCGACCATCCATCGTGTGCCGAATGGGGTAGGGGTGGGGTTGCCAATGTGTTGGTCGGGGGGTAGGAAGGTGTTTGCGTCATTGGGGAGGGTGTAAAGGTGGTGGGTGTATGGGGAGTTGATGTATTTGGAGTGGCGGTAGGGTGTGTGTTCCCATCGGGGGAGGATGAGGATGGTTGCGCTGGGTGTGTGAGGGGCTGTGAGGTGTGCACTGGTGATTGCGTGTTCCATGGCTCGTCGCATGCATTCGTGGTCGTATTCGGGGTTGGCTATGTTGGTGCCTTGCCATGTGTGTGGGGCATTGCTGCCGCTAGATGAGAAGACTATATCTTCGGGGTAGAGGGAGTGGTAGGTGTGGGAGTGAAGGGATTTATTGAGGGGGTCGGAGTAGAGTTCTGTCTGTATGTGGAATGTGTGGCGGAGAGCTGTGAGGAGGTCTTCTCTAGTGGCCCATCTATTACGGGTGGTGGTGGCGGGTGTGGGTGAGTGGATTTCTGAGCGAGAGCCTAGGCGGGTGAGGAGGTGGTAGACCTCCTCTTCGAACGTATGCTGCGTGAGGTCGGGGCGGAAGAGGTGAAAGAGGTGGCGGACGCGGGGGCCGTTAAGGGTGGTGACCGAGCGGCCGTCGGGAGTTCATAGTATGGTGGTGTCGTGAAGTGTTGGGTGTGTGTGGATGGCGAATTTGCCGGTAGGGAGCATGTCAAGGTCGGGGTTGATGGGGTCGTGGTTGAATGTGATGAGGGGGTGCGACCAGGGAGGGGGTCCGGGTTCTGGCAGAATGGGTGTGTTGGAGGGGACATAGCCGGAGTTAAATGCGGTAAGGGCGGTGGGGCCGGAGGGGGTCTCACTGATGGTATCGTGGAGTTGGAGGCATGGGGCCCACTGGACCTCGTGGAGGCGGGTGAGGTCGTGTTGTTGGCCGCAAGCGCACCAGTTGCAATGCCATGTGGCGGGTCCTTGAGCTGGGCGGCATTGGGTATGTACGGCAAAGTGCGGGCATGTTTGGCATGTGGAGGTGGGTTCTGTGTGAAGTGGGTCATGACATATGGAGCAGGTGGTGGGGGAGGGGTTGGGGAGGTATACCGATGTGGGGGTGGAGGAGATGAGGCGGAAGCCGTCGTCGAGCTGCAACTGAATGTCCCATTCCGTGAGGTGTTCCGGGGCCCATTCAACCATGTACTGCGTTTGGCCGTATTCTGTGTCCTTGTGTTTGGAAATGATGCGTGTGACGTCGCAGGGGGGGTAGTGGTGGTCTGAGGGGGTGAGGTATTCTGTGTCTAAGTGTGTGATGGGTGCGGTGGGGGTGGGGTGTTTGGTGCTAGAGGTGTGGATACCGGAAGAGAGGGGGGGGGTGAGCGAGGGAGGTGTGGGGAGAGGAGGGGAGTCCATGAGGGGTGTATACTGGTGGGGGGGGATGCTTGGTTGGAAGTGAGGCCTGTGAGGGGGGGGCGGTTGTGGATAGTATCGAGGGGTTCGGTGAGGATTGCGGCGAGGAGGCGGATGGGGACCGAGAGTGGGGTGGTAGACCCCGTGAGTGTGGTGATGGACTTGCATGATTTGAGGATGTAGGATGTTGAGGTGGCTCTGAGGAGGACTTGTGGCCAAGTGGTGATGTTATTTTTCCAGAGGGGGGTGAGGCGGGGGAGGAGGGAGGCGTGTGTTTTGCGGGGAGAGAAGTCGCAGTAGGCTTGCTTATATGTGTGAGGGTCGGTGATGTGTGTGGCTTTGTCCCGGAGTGAGGCGAGGAGGGCGTTGTCTTGAGTGATGAAGTGGGCGTGGATTGTGGAGGCGATAGGGTTGGTGAGGGAGAGTGGAGGGATGGTGTGGAATAGGGTGCCCGCGTCGCGTTGAGCTCTGACTAGGCATTTGAGTGTGGGTGGGGGTAAAAGGTAGACATGATGTCTTCCGAGGGCCAGTGGGTGTACGTGGTGGAAAGGGTGCGTATGTGTGCGCGGGCCATGTGGCCTCTATAGCCTGAGTTATTCATGATTTTATGTAGGTGGCAAACTGTGAGTTGTGCGGCGTGGGCTTTGAGGAAGGGGAGGCCGTATCCTAGGTCTGAGGTAGGGCGGTGGAGGGCGGTGCGGGGAAGGTTACGTACCGAGGAGACGGCGGAGCGGAGTGCGCGGCAGATTTGGCCTTCGAGAGTGTCGAGTTGGGGAGTCGGTGAAGAGGCCTAGCTGGAGGGTGAAATGCTTCCCGATGAGGAGTCCACGGATGACCCTGATTCTGCGGGATTGTGTTAGTGGGGAGGTGGAAAGGGCGGTGATGAGGGATGCTGTGGTACGTTTGAGTTCATG
>JAPMLY010001311.1:0-10000 GCA_026401115.1 Tetraselmis chui
ACCTTGTTCACACACTCTCCTAGCCACATTACGTTCAAGGTACATTTCCTGGTGCTCGCGTGCGTACGAGGACGTAATTGATGAGATTGCATATAGATCCCTCGCACACTTCAATTCCATGCGGTGTTTTATAAGTAATCCCTCCTCGCGATATTTCCACCACCTTATTGCTTTTTTTGTTCTTCTTGTAATCCATTAATTAATCACGACTCCTTCCGTTCCACTCTTCCACGCCCACGTGCTTGAAGAGTTCATGCTTGAAGCGGGGCTACTAAGGGGCGGGACTTGCGGTTGGAGGTCCGCCGTATTCGGTCGGGAGCTTCTCGAGATCGCCCCGGGGATGTGGTTTGGTTAGACTTCAATGCTCCGCACCCTCATCTTGTTGTTGATGTGACGGTTACAAGTGCTCGCACGGACACCAATGTTCCTCGTATAGGTGCTCGTCTCCCACTCCCCGGCACCCTTGCATTGGGAGATCAACAAGGCAAACTTGATGCGGACCTCCGCACTTCTACTTTGCTTAGCACGCCTTCGGTTCAGTCGATCCATGACTACTATCCCTTTGCTATGGGGGATGGGGGCCGGCTGGCGCCGATGGCGGCTGAGTTGGTTAATCGCATGGCTATTTTGGCGGCTGTTCGTCGCTTCCGTGGCATGGGTGATGCTGACTCTCGCTCCTTGCTCTGTGACAGTTATGTCCGTATGCAACATTTCGTGCGTCGATCCACTTATGTTCCCTTTCGGCGTTTTCGGGGGGATGTGCGACGTGAATTCATGCAACGTATGTCTGCTGCTCTTCACGGCACTATGGGTTCCTATCTCCTCGACGCTTTTCAGGAGGGCGGTGTTGACGTTGTGGCATGCCTTTCCGTTCCTCGGGTTTAGGTTTTTTCCCCTTTTTATTTCTTTTTGCTTGGTGGCCTCATCTGCCTTTTCCTGTAAGAAATTACAACTACGTTCCACTGTTCTACTCAGTTTCACTTGTACCTTTACTAGTCACGATGTGGCACACTGCGGTGGTGAAAGTATTTTTGATTACAGGAAGAACTACATGAGCACGGGCAGGGAACAAGGGAGGGGAAACAAAAGGGCAAGAGTGACAAGAGGATGCAACACGTGAAGACGACAAGCGGTGGTGAACCGCCGCCTAGATATTTGTACACTTGGCCATGTCGAAACTTTGCCTCTCTTATGCGACGATTGCATACGCCCTAACCGCTACACGCTGCAGTTTCCGTGGTACAAAGGAATAACAAAATTAGCAAGCGTAATAGGCCGACGGGGCGACGGGATCGACCGCCACCGCGTGCAGCCGCATGCAAAAACGCACTAAGCCTTGCGGTCGTACGAGGGAGAGCTTGCATTTTGACCTGAGTCTGTTTGCAGAGATTTATTTTCATTTTTATTATGTGTGAGTGTGGGGGAGGGGGCGCTATCCTCCCGAGGAGGTTATTCTGTCTGTAGTCGGTTGCGCATGCCACACATACATTGTGGCGGTTAGCCTCTGAAAGCTAAACGCTAGCACAAATCTGTTCTAGTCTGATCTGTTCTAGTCTGTCTAGCTCTGTAACGTAAGATTGCAGAATGATGTTGTTGAGAGGCAATTGATGAAAGATGTTTCACTGCTGTACTTGGGCAGTAGATATTGTAAATGAACAAAGGAATTGTTTAAAAGGTTCTGTCACCTCCCTCTACTGCACTGGGCTTAAATAGGTTTCAGCCCAGACTGGTTACGCCTGCAAGCTATGCTTACGTGTCAGGCGTTAGTGCTGTTCAACCGTCGTCATCTGCCTCGAGACGCGGCCTGCCTAGCATTGGGTTTCACGACGCGGCTCCTTCTGCATTGGAGAGCTCGTTCTGGCGCGTCATCTGGCTAGTTAGATTAATTATGCATATCTGTACGTACCGGGAGGTACTGGTCGTACTGTAGCATCAGCACCATTACAATATTGCAGTAGCGACGTACCCACGAGTATACGTCCGTCCTGTGGAAAAGCACGAATTGGAATCCGTAACGAGTACCTGTACAATGTCCTGCAATGTACTGTTGCAGGACTGTACTCGTCACACTCGTACCCTCCCCCTCTTGACAGATCAATGAGGTCGCCGCGAGGCAGACCTCCGTGGTTCTTGGCTCCTTTACTGAAGCAATTACTGGGACTCAGGAATGCGCGCTGGATGAGCGTGCATAAAATCAATGTACGCCTGAGTCTTGGCGAACTTGCGCCATTGGGGCGTCTCCAAGAATTCTTGTAACGCAACTGTTCGATGCACCTCGTTCAATCGGTGCCAGACAGGTGGAATGTCGTCGTCACTGAAATGCGTCATGAAGAGCAAATATTTGCCTCGTCGCCCAGGTAGCGACTTGATGCACACAGCAGAGATGTGTGAGATGTCAAACTCTTCGTCGTCTCCTTCAGGGACAGTCACCGGGACAGCTGGCCGTAGCAGAGCGGTAGAGCAGGGTCTTAAGTTGTTAACGTGGAACACAGGATGTAAGCGTACTGTCGCTGGAAGTTTCAATCTGTAACTGTGTTTCCCAATCTGCTCCTCCACTGAAAAAGGGCCAAGCTGTCTGTCTCTGAGTTTCCTGTTCGGCTGTCCTCGCAGAAAAAGATTTGCTGTGACGACTGAAACCTTGTCTCCCTTAGCGAAGTGTGGCGCTGTAGATGGTTCTGTGCGTGCTTGCATCTCGTCCTTATGTAGCTGTAACACTGAGCGTACCAAGCTGTGTACTTCCTGTAATAATCTCAACCGTTCTGTTGCGTCTTGCGAAAAAGGAATCGATGGTCGCATGCTGAAGAGCAGGTCAGGAGGCTCCTCAGGAGAAAAACCAAAGTTAGCCTCGAACGGCGTGTGCTCAATTCCAAGTGCACGCGAAGCGTTGTACGCAAATTCCACTTGTGGTAGAAGTGTCGACCAGTCAGAGCCATCATAGCAACAGAAGCAACGAAGAAGCTGCTGAAACGTGCTGTTAACGCGTTCTGTTAGTCCGTCTGTTTCCGGGTGTCGGCTGGTAGACATGTTTAGTCGCGTTCCAAGGCGTCTCCACAATGTCTGCCAGAAGGCGCTGACAAATTTCGGGTCGCGGTCACTGATCAGTACACGGGGCAGTCCATGTAAACGGTAGACTCCCTGTAAAAACAAAGTTGCAGTTTCTTCGGCAGTAATCGACTCTGTGCATGGCAGAAAATGGGCCATTCGAGTTAGATGGTCTACTACAATCAGCACACTGTTAAAGCCGTTGCTCTCAGGCAAGTGTGTCAGGTAGTCAAGACCAACTGTGTGCCACGGTCTGGGTGGAACAGGTAGCGGGTAAAGAGTCGCGGCCATCTGAGGTCGAATCTTCGCTCGTCGGCACACGACGCAGCGTTCACAAAAATCTTTCACATCTTGGCGGATTCGTTTCCACCAGAATCTGTCGAGTGCTTTAGCAAGAGTGCTAGCAACTCCTCTGTGACCGGCTGACGAACTTTCGTGCAGCTCTGCGATCAATCTCAGTCGGAGCTCAGAGTTCTGTGGAATACAGAGGCGATTGAGACGCCAAAAGTACCCGTCTCTGGCTTCTATCCGGCTGTCTCTTGTCCACTCACCATCGTCCCCATAAAACGAATCTCGTGAGAACCCCTCGCGAATGAGATCAGCGAACTCAGGGCTCAGCTGCAACGCGTCAACAGTCAGTGAATTTAACTGTGCGTCTTCAAACAGCAGCTGGGACTTCCGTCGTAATTCTCGATCTGACGGAACCTCGCCATCCCAAAATAAGGGTACTGTGGCCTGAGGTACGAAGTCTGGTCGCCGGCTTAACGGGTCAGCTTCGTTCAGAGCTCCCTTGCGATATGCAAGTGTCATCGAGCCCACAAACGGTTGCAAATCCCGCAGGTATCTTGCTTGCCGCTTGTTCAGCCTGTTGTTTGGTTGCCTGAGCAGGTGCCGCAGTGTGTCGTGGTCTGTTACGACAAGGAACTTAGAACAGCCTTCAAGATAGCACCTCCAATGCTTGACAGCTTCGCATACGGCCAAAGCTTCTAAGTCGTACGCAGAGTAAGTGTTACCACGCTCAGCTGGATTCAGCTTACGCGCCCAGTAAGAGACTGGTTGAAGACCGCCTCCTTGGTCTTGCAACAGGACTGCTGCAATCCCCACTGTTGAAGCATCTGTAGCTACGGTGAACGTCGCATCCGAGCCGACCTCCGGAAGGATCAGGCATGGCGCGGAAATGAGCCGTAACTTGAGAGTCTCGAAGGCTTCCAAACAGGCAGGCGTCAGCGTAACCTTCTGTGGCTGGGACTTCCGCAGTAAGTCCGTCAATGGAGCCGTAAGGTCGCTAAAATGGTGTATGAATCTCGCATAGAAGTTGCAGAACTGTACGAAACTGCGAACCTCCTTTTGCGTCTTGGGCACTGGCCAGTCTGCAACGGCCTCGACTTTCTTTGTGGAAACCGAAATTTTTCCGGCTGACACAGTGTAGCCCAGATACTCCATTTCTTGCAATCCGAAGAAGCATTTCTTAAGGCGCAATTTCAGCCCTTCCTCCTTGAATCGCTGTAGCACTAGACGCAGGTGCTCCAGGTGCTCTTCTAGAGTTCGACTGTAAATACAGACGTCATCCAGGTAGACTGTCACGAACTTATGTAAAAAGTCGCGAAGGATGTCGTTCATCATGCGCTGAAATGTAGCTGGTGCATTACACAGGCCAAACGGCATGGCGACCCATTCCATTAAGCCATCAGGGGTCTGAAAAGCCGTCTTGTGAACGTCCTGATCACGCACTCGAACTTGCCAAAATCCAGAAGCGAGGTCGAGGTGTGTGTAAAAGTTCGCGTCCTTAAGTTCGTCCAGTGTGTCGTCCACACGCGGTAGCGGGTAAGCATCTTTACGCGTAACCTCGTTAAGACCGCGGTAGTCAATGCAAAGACGTAGCGAGCCATCAGCTTTTCGCACAAAAAGAATTGGCGAGCCGAATTCACTGTAACTGGGGCGTATCAATCCAGCTTCCACTGCGTCTTTAAGCTGTCGATTAAGCTCAGCGCGCTCTGCAGGTGACAATCTGTTCAGACGTTGACGTCGCATCGGGCCAATTGTTTCAATGGGGTGATCCCACTGTCGGCTTACAGGTGGAGAGTCGACAGGTCGCAGTAACTCCGGGAAGTCATCAAAGAGTAAAGACCGGAAGTTATCACGTTGTTCTGCTGTTAGTTCCTCTCCAGTGTGAAAGTCTGTCGTTTGTTCAGCGACTGACGTGAGTTCAATGACGTAAAAATCAGCATGACGTCCTCTGCTGCGGCGCGTCTTGCGCATGAGCTTCTGAACTTTCGTAGATGACAGAAGTAGACACTCAGGGCGTCGTTCCTCGAGTGTAGTTTCCACAGCTGTGCCGTCCATTAGTGTAAAAATTCTGGTTGTACCAAATTGTAAAGAGGCATGTTCGTCATCAAGCCATGGTAAACCCAGGATTAAATCAGCTGTGCGTAAATCACGTAAGACATAAAAAGTCCGGTGAAACTCGTGTCGAGCCAGCTCAAAAGTGACGTCGCAGACTGTCGTAGAAGTCACTCGTTGTCCATTAGCAAGTCGAACTGGGGTTTTACTGGCAGACTTCCGAGTATGTAAAGCAAAGCGTCGTACAAAGTCCTCTGACACAAAATCAAGTGTCGCAGCACAGTCCACCAATCCAGAAATGTGGTGTCCGCCATCAGGAGTTTTCACAGTAAGCTCAGTTCGAATTAACGGGCGAGCTTCCGTGAGGTCAGTCAGAAGGGCTGTAGCTGTCGAAGAAAATTGTCGCAGCGTAGCGATGGACTGTTCCGAGTCGTCTGTTGGTACAGGTACCGAGTCGGGTTGATCAGGTGCTGTAGGTTCTGGTGAGTCGTTAAACGCACAATCTGCGTCGACTAACCACAGCTGTACAGGCCAAGGGGCTGGAGCAACCACCTCCTGTTGCGCTGGATTCTCCAGTGACTGACGTGTAAAAAGCTGTGTCCTTGCTGGGAATTCTTGATAGAGTTTCCAGTGCTTAGTCACCTGAGTAAATTTCGCCCATTTCGGTAGTACAAATACAGCCATCGTAGATGTCGGAGATGTTCGACGACAATCCTCAAAATGCTGCGCAATCTGCTCAGCTAACTCCCAGGGTGGGTTGATGAACACCCTCTCTCCTGTCAAGTCTCTGTCTAGAATCGAGTCACTCGGCGAACAGTGAGGTAAGTCACCGTGCGAGTTAAGACCTTCATCATCAGCACATCCTTCCAACGTGAAGTTGAATCGTGCATGCAGAGGGTCAAAGACTGAGTCAACCAGTTTCCAATCAACTGAACGTCTGGTTACAGGTTTACGACTCTGTCTCTGCTTAGTCTGACGACGACGACCTGCTACTTGCGTTACAGGTGTCGCAACTGTAGTCGATGGAGATGCCGAAAGTTTATCGACAACCTCTGTCGCTAACAGTGTTTCAGAATGAACAGTAGATGTAGCCGGCTGCTCCAGTTCATTTGTAGAACAGCCTTGCCACCATCATTGCTTCTTAGGTTGCATTGGTGCCTTGCCTTTGAACTCCGGGCATTGGAACAAACGGTGTCCCTTCTTGTGGCACTTGAAGCAAAGTCCTTCGTCCATGTGTCGCTTACGCTCCTCAGCTGTCATTGCATTTGCGATTGAATTAAAATCTTCGCGACCGGATGGTAGACCACGTCCACCATAGTTGCCACCACGACCACCATTGTTACCACCTCCACGTCCACGTCCGCGGCCTCGTCCTCGGCCACCCTTGTTACGTTTCCAGACGTTAGAGGCTTCCTCAAAAGGGTCTTCAAGGTTGCGCTTGCGAGAGGATTGGGAAGATGGTCCAGCAGCAGACCTTGCAGTGCCTAATTCCGGCGAGTCTGTTACAACGTCATTCAGAAAGTTTTGTAGCTCCGCGAGCGTAATCTGGTAACCTAGTTGCGCTCGGTGTGATCTAGCCAGTCTCTGGAGGTCCACGTTTGCAAGACCCGTAATGAAGCGTACACACTGTACCTCCGCTGTCAGGTCTTGTCGAGAACGGCGTAAGTAGTCGTTGTACTTCTTAGTAAAAAGCGCGTAACTCATCGTGTTGCTCTGTGTAAAACTTAGCAAAGCTTTAATTGCATCATCCTGAATGTTCGGAAGAAATGTAGACTTGCGTATCTCCGCAACAAGCTCGTTGTACGTAGATGGAATTGGAGGTCGATTTTTCCGGTTCAACCACCATCCACCAAGGAGTCCAGAAAACTGTGAAGTAACCCAGAACACTGCATCATACGAGTCAGCTGCAATCCCAAGCATTACAAAACGCTGAGGCTGAGCTTCGAGCCAATCCTCCAGTACAGGTGGGTCTTGACCATTCTGGTATGGTGAAGTAATGGCAGCCTTACGCTGAGTCTCTGTAAGAGTCACTGACAGTCCTGCCAAGTTGTGGGTAGGCATCGGCTTTCCCACTCGTAAGTCTGTAGGTCCCACTCCAGTCAGTCGATTAATGTGTCCAAGAATCAGCAGCCAGACAGAACCAGAGTCGACCGTTGTAAACCGGGGGTACATGTGGAACTGTCTCGGGATAGACGTGTCTTCATGCATGACTGGAACATGTTGTGTCATTGCTCGATAGAAAGATTCCCATTGAGTCACGTAACCAAAGTGAAGTAAATCACTCTTGTGCTTCTCAGCACGAAGTAACCCAGTCTGTGCAGGCGTAAGTGTTAGACCATCAGTGTTGATGATTTCCGGGACGACGTAAGTGCCATCCGGATTAACTGTCGACTGTTCCAAAACAACCTGCTCGACCTGAGCAGGTGTACGTAAGTTGCTCGTAGCAAACAGGACAGGAATAGACGCAGAGTACACGTAAACAAGCTGTCGTCCTTGAGGTAGCGTAACGTTCACAGGTTCACCACTCAACAGCGTCAAATCATCCGGTGTCAAAACAAGACCGGTCTCCTCGTGTAATTCGCGAATAGCAGCGTCGACAGGCTCTTCATTGGGTAAGACAGAGCCAGCAGGGAACCAAGTTCTACCAGTACGAGGCTCACGCTGAAACACCAACTTCAAATCCGACCGTTTAGTTCCTCCAACGTGAATTACTAACACCACGTAATGACCAGGTCCAAGAGAAGCCATCTCAACTCAATCAAACAACGTCAAGCAGTTCAATAAACGAACGAAAGCGTGCGTCGACCAAAGAGCTCCGAAACCAGTGTGGCGGTTAGCCTCTGAAAGCTAAACGCTAGCACAAATCTGTTCTAGTCTGATCTGTTCTAGTCTGTCTAGCTCTGTAACGTAAGATTGCAGAATGATGTTGTTGAGAGGCAATTGATGAAAGATGTTTCACTGCTGTACTTGGGCAGTAGATATTGTAAATGAACAAAGGAATTGTTTAAAAGGTTCTGTCACCTCCCTCTACTGCACTGGGCTTAAATAGGTTTCAGCCCAGACTGGTTACGCCTGCAAGCTATGCTTACGTGTCAGGCGTTAGTGCTGTTCAACCGTCGTCATCTGCCTCGAGACGCGGCCTGCCTAGCATTGGGTTTCACGACGCGGCTCCTTCTGCATTGGAGAGCTCGTTCTGGCGCGTCATCTGGCTAGTTAGATTAATTATGCATATCTGTACGTACCGGGAGGTACTGGTCGTACTGTAGCATCAGCACCATTACAATATTGCAGTAGCGACGTACCCACGAGTATACGTCCGTCCTGTGGAAAAGCACGAATTGGAATCCGTAACGAGTACCTGTACAATGTCCTGCAATGTACTGTTGCAGGACTGTACTCGTCACATACATCCTTCAAACCACATACAAATGAGTATAGTACGCGTAAGTAATTATCCTCGACCGGCTGCTACCGGGAACAGTGGGACGCTAAACAAGTTGTGTTCCTTACGACGAAGAATGCGAGGGAAGCACACTAAAGCCTTTACATAGACCGTTCGTGTCTAGTGCCGAGTTGGATCTTGAGGTAAAAAGCCAATGGCTTATTTAGGCATTTAAAGCATTTACCTTATCATGTTTGGAGCATTCAGCTTAGCAGTATTTTCTTAGCATTTTTATGAGCATTTAGCTCAACAGTTTCCCCCCTTAGCAATTACCTTTACATATTTTTCAGCATTCGCCTTATCATTTTTCTCTTAGCATTTAGCTAGGCATGTTTTTGAGAACTCACCTCAGCAAATGTTTTTGGTATTTACCCCAACATGTTTATGAGCATTCACCTCAGCAGTTTTCTCTGATCGTTTATTTTAACATGTTTTGAGCATTCAGCTCAGCAGTTTTTTCTTAGCATGTTCATGAGCATTTGTAGCTCAGGAGTTTTTTCCTGAGCAATAACCTTGACATGTTTTTTAGCATTCACCTGATCATATTTTTCTTAGCATTTAGCTTGGCAAGTTTTTGAGAACTCACATGAGCAGTTTTTGTTAGTATTTACCGTAACATGTTTTTGAGTATTCATCTCAGCAGTTTTCTCTGAGCATTTACCCTACCTTGTTTTTGGGCATTCATCTCGGTAGTTTTCTCTGAGCATTTACCTTAACATGTTTATTATCATTCAGGTCAGCAGTTTTTTCTGAGCATTACCTTCGCATGTTTTTGAGCATTCATCTCAGCAGTTTTTTCTTAGCATTTACCTTAACATGCTTTTGAACATTCAGCTGAGCAGTTTGTTTCTGAGCATTTGCCTAAGCATATTTTTGAGCATTCAGCTCCGCCCTTTTTTATTTGCATTTACCATAGCTTGTTTTTAGGCATTCAGCTCAGCAGCTTTTTTTCTTAGCATTTATCTCAGCATGATTTGGAGCATTCACTTCATCATTATTTTCTTAGCATTTAGCTTGGCATGTTTTTGAGCAGTCACCTCAGCAGTTTTTTCCTTAGCATTTACCTAAACATATTTATTGGCATTCAGGTCAGCAGTTTTTCTGAGCATTTACCTTAGCATGTTTTTAAGCATTCACCTTACCAGTTTTTTCTTAGCATTTACCTGAGCTTGTTTC
>JAPMLY010001311.1:15000-27500 GCA_026401115.1 Tetraselmis chui
CCCGGTTGGGTACTCGACCCTTTCACGATGGCGCCAAAATCAAAGCCGGCACCTAACGCATCGGCCGCCGACTCGGGTGTCGACTCCGGCACGTGCGACACTCCGTTGCCCGACTCAGCCGGCGACAGCATTCGACTGGTGATGGAACAGCTACAGCTGCTCCACGCCAGAATGGACGACCAGGACCGGACGCAGTCGGAGCTTCTCCGTCGGGACGCACTGCGCGATCACCCGGTGCCTATCGACACGGCGCCGTTCCAACCTGTGCCCAACCAGTACCGGCCTACTAGCGACCCCGTGCCTACTCCGGTACACGAGTACCCACTCCACAGCAGCGCCAGCCGCAGGCCCACGATCGACCCGGAGTTCGTTGCGATGACAGCAGACTGGGCCACCAACTTCGACGGTGACTCTTTTTCCCGGTCTTTTCGCATGGACGCTCCGCTTATGCCGAGGACGGGTGAATTCAAGACATGGAAGCGCGACTTCCTGTCGTTCCTTTCGATTAAGGGGGCTGCACTGATCCCTCAACTTGCTCTTTCCTCCTCTGGCGTGCCCCTGAATCCAGTCGCTCAGCGGTTCGCGCACGCGATGCTCGTTCAGTGCTGCCGCCAGAACAAGCCAGCTGCACAGGCCATCGCGGGGGTCCCCGCTGGACGACTCGACTGCGGGACAGCCGCATGGGAAGTGTTGTGCGAGAGACTGGACGCGCAGTCCATTTCACGCACGCTGTCGCTCCTGGACCGCATGATGGTTCGTCAGGCCTCTGGTCAATCGGTCTCGGCATACGTCCACGCTGTGAAGCAGTGCTTCGATGAGCTGAACGAGTGCCTGCAGCTCAAAGATGGCTCTGCAGCCATTCACCCCCACGTCCTCGCTCTGGTCATGATTCGCGGTCTGTCGAACGTTGGGCAGTATGGCCAAGCCAAACAGTGTGTGATTAATGCCTTTGACACCGACTTCATCCTGTCAGCCGACAAAGTGATGGGGAGCATTATCCATCAGGCTCAAAATCTTGATGCAGATATCTCCAACAAGGGGGACAATGCTGATTCCGGGCCTGCGGTCAATGCCTTCCTTGCGGATCGCAAACGGCAGGGTGGCCGTGGCGGTGGGGGATGGACCGCGGACAAAAAGAAGTCCAAGTTCGCAATGAAGTGCGGGGCCTGCGGAGACCCAAACCATGTCTGGTCGACCTGCAAAGCGCCGGATGCTGATGTCCTCCGCTGGACACTGGCCAAGCGCAAACAGATTGCCGAGCGATACGCGGACCAGCCTCCCCCCACTGCACACCTCAGCCACCTTTCTGCTGCTGAAGCATCTGAGGGACATGCTCCCGCTGAGGACGCACTGGAATACGACATGCAAGATGAGTATGACGACACTGAGGTCAGTACGTCCTTTGCCTCAGTTGCATTCACGTCTGCTGCATCTCGTGTTGCCGACCTGTCTGAGTACTGGGTAGTTGACTCTGCCTGCTCCGTTAACTTGACGTCATTTCGGTCGGATTTTTCGGAATTTCATCCATCCTCCCGCCGCAGCACAGTTGGTGGTGTCGGTCTCACGGTCCAGGGCAGTGGAAAAGTCCGCATCCCCATTTGCCTGACCTCCGGTCGAACAGTCTTTCGGCTCGCTCATGCCCTGTACACCCCTGACTTGTCCTCTCGATCAGCGCAACGTATCAGTCGTCTCCTGAGTGTCAGCTGGATGCAGCAACACTCAGGGTGTGCGTTCTCTTTCCCTACAGACACTGACTCTGGCACTGTGCGTGTGACCACAGGAATGGGGATGCTAATCCCGTCGGGGAACGGACTGTACCTCCTCCCGAGGTCGCATGCATGTGCGGGGATGTCCTCGCCAACCGTAGACAGTCGTAGCCAGAACTCTGTCGCACTTGCTGCTGAGTGCGACGCTGCTTTGTGGCACAGTAGAATGGGGCACCTGAACATGCAGAGCCTGCAGGCTCAGCATTCTCATAACACGGTGTATGTACCGGTTATGCCTAGTTCTGTAAAAGATCTCGCCTGTGAGTCTTGCAATCTGAACAAAGCCACGTCTGCTCCAAAAAATCGCACAGCATCTCAGAAGCCAGCCGCCCCACTTCAACACATGTCGTGTGATCTGTGGGGTCCTGTCAGTGTACCCTCCCCCTAAGGCCTGCGGTATTGCCTGCTGGTCATCGACCACCACACTAACTTCATGTGGGTGCGGTTTCTGAAGTCTAAGGATGAGACGTGCGCGAAACTGGAGACCATCCTCTTGGACGCGCGGCATACTCATGCCCGTTATCACTCACACCTCCATGCATTTGCACCGTTTCTGAAATTCGACTCAGACTCGGTTTTTGAGGCCGCGAACACGCAGCTCATGTGCGCGAGATTGGGCGTCAGCACTCAATTCTCGGCGCCCTATGCACACCACATGCTTGGGAAAGCAGAACGCCCGTGGCGCACTCTGCGTGACTGCGCGTCCTCAATGCTTCACGCCATGTCTGTGCCTAACAGCATGTGGTCCTGCGCGATCAGCACTGTGGTCCACCTCCGTAACCGTACCTACAGTCGGGCTGTTGGCCCCTCTGGGGGGGTCCCTGTCACCATTCTCACAGGCGCAGTCCCTGACGCGTCAGTATTTCGCGTATTCGGATGTACTGCATTTGCCAAGGTCCCTGATAACCTCAGACGGAAACTCGGCCTGAAAGCGTTCCGAGGTGTGCTGGTGGGGTACTCTCACAACTCACCAGGGTATCGTATCTACAACCCCGCGACCAGGCGCATCACCACGTCTGTTCACGTCAAGTTTGAAGAGACTATGCCCGGGTTTGAGACATCCCACCCTGTCGCTTCGTCGATTGATGTGTGTGCAGACGCAGAGGATCTCCCCGTTTCCCCTGAAAGCCACCCACTCCCAGATCTGACCCTGGACACAGACGATACAGTGTGTGTGCATGAGGTCGATGGACACACACGCCCTCGCGGACCGCCTACTCGCTACGGGGAGTACGTTGCCCATGTCTCTACTGTGCCGCGCGTGTGTGTCACTGACTCGTGTGAGCACGACCTGTCCGACCACATGGACGACATTTTTCCACTCCCTGACTTCTCAAGGATGACAGCTCAGCCACGTCACAGGTACTCGGAAGGACCTGTGCGTGACGTCGCTATGGTGTCCGCAAGCGTCTGTGTTGAACCCACATCCTATAAGGATGCCTTGGTTAGTCCACAGTCCGCGGAATGGAAGACAGCCATGCAGGTGGAATTCAACTCCCTTACGTCCAACCAGACGTGGGATCTCGTACCACTGCCCGCTGGACGCCGCGTGGTCAACAGCATGTGGGTCTACAAGGCTAAAACAGACGCAACTGGTGCTGTTTCCCGGTACAAGGCGCGGTTTGTCGCAAAGGGCTGCAGCCAGCGCGAGGGGATTGACTACACGGAGACGTTCTCCCCCGTCATCAGACTCGCTAGCCTCCGCGTCTTCTTCAGTATTGCCGCTGCTCGTGACCTCGAGATGGGCGGTCTCGACATCGACACGGCGTTTCTGTACGCACCCATCAAGGAGGATGTCTACATCAGACAACCCATGGGGTTCGATGACGGTACCACCAATGTCTGTCACCTCCGCCGGTGCCTGTACGGCTTGAAGCAGTCCCCCAGGGAGTTTAACGAGCTGCTTCGCGACTGGCTCGTCTCTCAAGGCTGGCGCCAGCTGATCTCTGACCCATGCATCTACATCTTTGAGGCCGACGGCGTCTTCGCCATGGTTGCCCTCTACGTGGATGACATCCCTGTGGCGTGCAACAACACCGCCTGGCGGGTGGCCTTCACCGCGCTGGTGCGATCCCGATTTGACATCAAGGACCAGGGTGACCTGTCCGACATCATCGGCATGCACATCACCAGGGACAGAGCGGCGCGCACCATCAGCCTCGATCAAGGCAAATACGTGCGCGAGCTGCTCGAAAAACATGACATGGTGGACTGCAAACCCTCGTGTCTCCCGATGGACCCCGGTTTTCTGGCTGCGGTTTCCAAACAGACGGCTGTACCCCTCACAGGCGCGGACCGGGACGTCTACCCGAGCCTGCTCGGCAGTCTGCAGTACGCCGCCGTATGCACTCGCCCGGACATTTCGACTGCGCTCAGCATTCTGGGCTCTGCACAAGCGAACCCCACAGTGGCCCACATGCAAGCCCTTAAGAAAGTGTTGCGCTATCTTAAAGGGTCTCCAGCCATGAGCCTGACGTTGGGGGGGGGTGCGGACAACACTCTCCAACTTACAGGCTTTGCTGATGCCGACTGGGGCAATGACAGTGTGACACGCCGGTCACGATCGGGATTTGTATTTACACTGGGCAGAGGTGCAGTCAGCTACAAGTCTAGAAAGCAGTCCTGCGTCGCACAGTCAACATGCGAGGCTGAGTACTACTCAGCAGCGGACGCGACTAAGGAGGCCATCCATATTCGACAGATGTTGTCGGAGATCTTCAGTCGACCTGTCAGCGGGACGACCACAATCTGGGAAGACAACCAGAGCTGCATCGCCTATTCGCAGAATGCACTGGTGAGCGAGAAGACCAAGCACATCGACCTGAAATATCACTTCGTGAAGGACCACGTACAGCTGGGGACCGTCAAACTACGGTATCTACCCACCGGTGACATGGTCGCTGACATGCTGACCAAGCCACTACCTGGACCTGCACTCGTGAAACACAGGAGCGCCATTCTGGGGACATCCGGACCCATGCATCGACACACTGTGTAGAGGGAATCCTGTAATCACTTCCATCTGGTCACAAGACACACCTTAGCTATCTTGAGGGGGAGTGTTGTAAGTAATTCCTAATGCAGATTAGTTACAGAGAGCTAATGTATGCTCTGATAGAAGTCCTTATGTACAGGACATCATCTAGAGTGTCTGAGCGCGATATCACAAACTAGCGTAAAGACAGCTGACAGCGACAGCTGAAACACACTCTTGTCTCGACACCAGCCGCCACCCAAGGCTGGTCGTGTAGCGTACCTGTAACCATCACGTTACAGTATCTTCCTTATCGAACCGTGCATACCACGTTCAACACGTACGGGTTGCTGTCGATTGGGCATTTACAATAACAAAAAATCAGCAAGAAAGCAAGGTGAGCCAATCATCAACATTACACCTCATCAACAACCCCAAGCATATAGTATCGCGCGGGTATAGAGCTATGCCGCAGACTATGCCGTAAGTAAAAGTAAATATTCTTACAAGAAAAGAAGTGGAAACACCAAACAAAGAGGAGCAAGGAAGAAAGAGCCCCACATGCCTAAGCCCGAGGACCATGAAGGCATGCCACAACATCAGCATTGCCCTCCTGCAAAGCGTCGCGAAGATAGGAACCCAAAGTGCCATGAAGTGTGCTGGAAGTCATCTAGTTTCATCCTCTCAGCGTGACGCGTACCCTACGCGGGCGGGCAAATAGAAATGTCCCATAGTGTGAGTAGGGTGATATTTTTCCCTCTTTACATTTTTTTGCTGGGTGGTCTCCGCACTTGTTTTTTGTAAAAACGTTTTGACATGATATATGGGTCATACACAATATGGGGCGTAGTCCTTTGATAATTTCGGCCACCGACGTGGCACGCTACGGTGATATCGCACAGGTGTCATCCTTATCCTCAAAATCCCGTTTGCAAATGCTGTTACGGTACTAGTACTAGTTAGTAGTTTAATGAAGTAGTTAGGTGGTTAGGCAGTTAGGTGGTTAGGTAGTTGACCAGTACATGACTGTATCCTCGTACATGTCCTCGTACACATGCGCGTTCGTTCGCTGGTTGAGTCTTGGCCAGCAATTACTACCCGGACCGCTACAATTAGCTAGTTAGTAGTTAGGTGCAACAGTTTCGCGCCGGTTCATACGTGTTCTGCTGATTGGACTGCATCAGACACTACCGCGAAAAACGACATCGATACAGTACTTAACCATTGAACGTGGCCAAAAAGTACTTAATTAGAACGGAGCTTGCGCTGGTACCAACACGGAGAGAATACCTGTTCAAATTTTCGAGATCTCGCGATGTACTGTAGTAAAGTACTATTTCGCTATTATGGATTTTCGGTATTGAGTGGACGGGCAGCCGCGAGTCTCACGTTACAACAGCCATAAGACGCGCCGGAGTCGCCGTGCAAAACTACTTTCTCACGCTCACCACCTTTTGTCCGTACCAGACGATGGCATGTACTCGAGCGCTACAATCATAGACTCTCCCAACAACCCACTAACCTCGCGGTGCTATTGACGGCTCAAGTACCCACCCGCAGTTGGCCCCAGAACGCTACCCAACCCGTGTGCGCTGTAGTCCTCTCCTCGCAAGTAATTCATCGTCTACGAGTTTGTTGCAAGATGCGTCCAGTCAACTATTTTTTACTTGCTTTGCTGTCACTTTGCCTACTGGGGGCGGCGGTGACAGCGGCTTCGGCGACTTCGCAAGACCCCCCTGCTTCCGCGGTACCTAATGATGGTGAGGGGCTTTGTGGACCCAGAACAGGACCGTCCGCCGTCGCGGCGTCCAAGGAATCCCTACATCCATCGTCGTCTGGCCGTAAGCGTGAGCATGACGCGAATACATGGATGGACCCGTCCGACGTTCCTGTATGCAAGAAGCATGCTGATGCTTATCCAACCAAGCTTGTCACCAAGAAAGTGGGCGGTGTCGATATCGTCCTTGGTGTGTTTGCAAGCCAGCACGACCGCCCAGACAGCAGCGAAGGCTATGGCTCCTCCGGTTCCGACTCTTCCGCAAGCTCAACGGCCACGCTGCGTCATCCCGCCTCATCCAGCAGCAGCGCCGGCGGCGGGTTGTTACTGATATTCGCCGTGCCAGTTCAAGTGGCTCCCCCCCAAGGCGCCTTTCTTCTACTCGGCCGCGGCTTGAAGCAGCAGGCGGACAATAACGATGACAACGTTGGCAGTTTGAGCGACGCACTAGTTCTCTTCATCAGTTTCTACCTCGACAAGTCGGCAGCTATAAACGCTTGGGATCGGGAGTTAGTGACTGCGGTTGGCCTCACCGTCGACAACACCGGCAACATCCTGACCTTTACCGTATTGTTTGGGGGCCCTTCGGATCAAATAAGCACCCTGACTGCGCGTTCGGTCGCGCTGGTGGGGGACGACACCTTTAACGCTGAGCTGACCGGCGAGAGCTACACCACGTCCGAGGTCAGCGAAGGCAGTCTGGTGTTCGATCGAGCAGCGGTTGGGAACGAGTTGGAACAGCTCCGGATAAAATTGGGGAAGCCCGCGGCAGAGCAGGTCAACGGGCGTCCTCCTTCTGTGCCGCCGTTGGCGCCACTGACAACTTTGACGCCGCCGTCCCCGATCCCTAGTAGCGCGGTCACAACCCCAGCAGCCACAACCCATTCAACCCCTGTTGAGACCACCACCACCGTCGCAGCGACAACCACTACCGCCGAGACCACCACTTCAGTAGCACCAACAACTTCAACCCCTGCTAGGACCACCACTTTCGCAGCGACAACCACTCATGCCGGGACCACCACTACTTCGGCAACACAAACAACGCCAACCCCTACTTCTGAGACCACCACCACCGTAACAGTGACAACCACTACTGCCGGGGCCACCACTAGTGCAACACCAACAACGTCAACCCCTGCTGAGACCACCATCACCGTAGCAGCGACGACCGCTACTGCCGAGACCACCACTTCAGCAGCACCAACAACGTCAACCCCTGCTTCTGAGACCACCACCACCGTAGCAGCACCAACAACTTCAACACCTGCTGAGACCACCACCACCGTCGCAGCGACCACCACTATCGCCGACACCACCACTTCAGCAGCACTAACAACGTCAACCCCTGCTTCTGAGTCGACCACCACCGTCGCAGCGACCACCACTATCGCCGACACCACCACTTCAGTAGCACCAACAACTTCAACCCATGCTGAGACCACCACCTTCGCAGCGACAACCACTCCAGCCGAGACCACCACCGTCGCAACGACCACCACTATCGCCGACACCACCACTTCAGCAGCAACAACAACGTTAACCCCTGCTTCTGAGTCGACCACCACCGTCGCAGCGACCACTACCGTCGAGACCACCACTTCAGTAGCACCAACAACTTCAACCCATGCTGAGACCACCACCTTCGCAGCGACAACCACTCCAGCCGAGACCACCACCGGCGCAACGACCACCACTATCGCCGACACCACCACTTCAGCAGCAACAACAACCGCTGCCCCTTGCTGTGTCACGGATACGACGGCCACGGAGGGGTGGGTTTTTGGTGGCCAAGGCGAAAGTTGCAAAGTTGCTTGTGAAAACATGGGCATGTCGTGTGACGTGGGCGAGCTTCATTCGATTGTTAGCGAAGACACACTCTTGGCAGCCCGAGAGGCAGTCCTGGACTGCGACTTTCCCAATGGTAACTGTGAGAACGCAGGGCCTGTTTATGTGTACAGTGGTGCTGGTCTCATTGATCCGTTTTATCCAAATTCTCATTACGGATATTATTATATTCATACCCAACCTTTTAGCACCTGTCCTGCTGCAACCCCGTCAACTTCACGCCGGCTTTGCTACTGCAAATCGCCGTAGTGACCTGGTAGTAGTGTAAAACATTACGGTGTCACCGAACTAAGAAAGCGCTGGGATGTTATGGTTACGGCCGCGCCTTCCTTGTCCATCATCTCGCTTTGTAAATTTGTTACGGTCGCCACTTTCGTGTGCCCATTCGTGTGTATTCGATGCACAGCGATGATGCGGTGGCCGTGCATGACCCGCACAGCAGAGTTCAGAAGGGGCCGTTGGTGTAAAAGGATCGGTTGCTTGATGCCTAATATTTTGTCATGACCTAGGTGATACATGCAGCCCCGCCCATGTGTCCGCCATGACGAGCACCAATAGCGATTGAGCGTCTCTTTCCGATAAGCATGTCACTAGGTCACTAAGCCCTATTGCAAAAAACAATAGTATTCGACAGGTGGCATTGTCGTCATTGCAATAACCCTAAGCAACACACGAGCGCGCTCATTCACCAGTTTGCGCAAATCAACCACATACATACAAAATGCACAAACACAGACAGAAGCACAAGAGATAGTACACCTGCACATCCTCACCGCGGCCGTACGAACGCACAATCATGTCCACATTCGCCACCTTCACATATGCGCTTAATCTGCACACGTTGAACACAAAAATTACTGGTTCTTCCCACGATACCCCCCACCCACACATAGATAGCAACACACACACACACACACACACACACACACACACGGATTCGGACACACACACGGATTCGGACAAACCCAGACGAGCAACTGGAGAGTGAAGCTGCAGCTTCTGTGAATACACAGAAACTACGCGTATACGGAAACATTTCATAATCTTGCTTTACAAAAAAATGTTTTCCGGACAGTTTATTCAATCAAATGCCGTTTAACTGGTAAGCTTTGTCTTCGAACCCATTTCGTTTGCTCCGACCGCCGATTCGAAGTCACAGCGTTCCAAGTCCAGTGAATATTGGTTGTTCTCATTTTGCTACGCACGCAATAATCCTTTGCGACGTTGGTTTGGATATATTTTACCCATCCTAATGTCATCTTCTTAATAATGTCTCGCGTCAGTCATGCAAGGCTGCCCACAACCAATGAAGTTTTATATGTTTCGCCGCGGGATGGATTACAATAGTAATTCGGTATGGGTGATGGTGGTATTGCTCAATTTGGAGCCGAATATAGTTCGATGATTGAAATGCCAATACGGGTGATTGAGAGGGCATCAGTTTTGGAGAGCGAGCATATCATTTACGTATTCGACTCGTTGCATTCATGGGAAGAATGGCTCTCACAATGAGCATTGCGTTTGATTTGCGCACAACTTGCTCTCTATTGCATGTTGAAGCCCAATTGCAAGCTGCTCGTGCTTTGAATACTGCACATAGTCAAGGTACCCAATAACCAATGTTATTACCGTATTAATCAAGGTGCCCGATACATATATCATTGCACTGTTAATTTGCAATGCCATGATGACAATAAGCAATTTTGTCATTTTAAACCATGACCGGAGCAACAAGCATAGCACCATAATTTACTTATCCGTCCTTAATAATTCCATGCCTTGATGAAAGAGGGTATCTTATTGCCGAATGGCTTGAATTGATATGCACAGCCTCAAATCAGGTGCTACTTCCCATACGCAATGCAGCCCTTTATTCCATTCATGGCGCAGCCGTTGTTTTTCATATGTAAATGTGCGGAAACTTTACTATGTTAAGCGCATGATGATAATGATTAGACGGGTTCATAGACACGATCATAAAAAAAAAAAAATGACTAGACGCGCTAAAAATGGACCTCAACGGCCTTGATATGCTGCGGTGTATGAAATATGATGTAGGGCGCAATCCTACTTGATGTGAATAAGCGGAAATGATACACTTATGTGGCTGCGTGTATGTGTATACGTGCGTGACTGTGTGTGTGTGTGTGTGTGTGCGCGCGGGCGTGTTTGTTTGTGCGTGCGCGTACGTGTGTGTGTCTGTGCGTGTGTGTTTGTTTGTTTGCGCGTGCGCGTACGTGTGTGTGTGTGTGTGTGTGTGTGTGTGTGTGTGTGTGTGTGTGCGTGCGTGTGTCTGTTTGTCTGTGTTTGTGAGCATGTGAGCGTATTGGTACTGTGTGAATGTACGTGATGTGCAATTTACGAGTCTCTTTGTTCGTGTGTTTGCCCATTTCCATGTTCGTAGGTCCTTGTGTGTTCATATGTGCACTGGCTCACATGAATATATGTAAATGCATGTTATTTGCGTACGAATATTTTAGTGTTTGTGTGCGTCCTTGCCATGTCTGTTTTGGGGAGGGGGGTTAAGGTGATGGAGATGTTGCTGAATGGATTAAGTGAATCTTCCGTGACCTTTCTGTTAGCCAGTGTTCTTCATTTGCCCTTACCACATGACACCATGCTTCAAACAAACTGAAATGTTTGAATCGATCACGCTTCTTCTCGCTGCCTCAGTCAATGCTGCCTCAGTCGGGGGCGATGTGTTGCCAATCTACCTAAGCCACTTCGAATTGTTACAACGGGGGGGGGGGGGGGGGGGGGGGGGGGGGGGCAAATGCATAAACAGAAGCGAATGCCAATGACACAACTGGGATGCAGCGGGAGGACATTATAAATGCAATACCACACCCGCTGCGCTCCGTTAACTTCCCTATAGCTAAATGAACAAGCACTCCACCGCCCCCTCCGGCGTCCTAAGGCTTTCCTATTACTGACCCGAGGCTAAGGCGCCACTGGTCTTGTGCCTGTAGCGGGTCGTAGTGGAATCTAACAGCGCCTGGACGTCCTCAAATGTGGACATGAAGCCCAGCGAAACCCAGCTATTTCCTTGGAACGGGGCAGAAGGTACCTCACGCTAGCTCAGTGGGTACCCATCAGCGCCAATCAGCTCAAACTTGACAATGCCTCCCTTGACATCGTGCCTATAATGATGGCATACAAGACCGGGAAGCAATCAGTCACAGATAGCATAGCACCATACCCTGCGCGCACGACCGTTGCTGAGTGTGTAGGTTGTGCATATATTTGAATTAACCTACTCGTGCTTTGAATACTGAACATAGCCACGGTACCCAATAACCGTTACGTTGCTAATTTGAACCCAGCCTTGAGCTCAACGAGTGCAATGAACCCAGCCACTCACCGTCCTGATGTCAAAGCCAGCCGCCCCAGCTGCGTCCTGAAACTGCTATGGAAGCACACAAACCATACGTGAGCCATGCACGTACCCCGGGGTGTTTTCGTTTCTTTTGGGAAAGGGGAGGGGGGGGGGAGGTGATTGTTTTCACTATTTCTCAAAAAATGATGGTACACAGATTAACAACATGTCCGACTGGTAAGTGTTGGGTTTGATGTAAGTTGAGCAGCTATTTTCCTTGCTCGTTGAAACGGGGCAGGAGGTACCTCACGCTAGCTCAGTGGGTACCCATCAGCGCCAATAAGCTCAAACTTGACAATGCCTCCCTGAGTATCGTGCGAATAATGATGACATATAAGACCGGGCAGCAATCAGTCACAGATAGCATAGCAACATACCATGTGCGAACGACCGTTGTTGAGTTTGTAGGTTGTGCATATATTTGAATTAACCTACTCGTGCTTTGAATACTGAACATAGCCACGGTACCCAATAACCGTTACGTTGCGTATTTGCAACGCCATGATGACAAGCAAATTTTGTCATTTAAAACCATGGCCGGAGCAACAAGCATAGCATCATAATTTGCTTACTCATCCTTTGTAATTTCATGCCTTGATGAGAGAGAGCGTTTTATTGCCAAATCGTGTCCATAAATATGCATAGCTTCAAATCAGGTGCTCCTTCCCACACGCAATGCATCATTCAACTCCAGCCATGGCGAGGCCGTTGTTCATACGTTTGTGTATACGGAAACTCTACTACGTTACGCGCACAATA
>JAPMLY010001311.1:32500-45000 GCA_026401115.1 Tetraselmis chui
AACTTTAGGGGCGTGTACCCCAAAGTGTCCTTAGCTTAACTCCGTCGGCTCACGACCCAGGAAGGCGCGGAACCTGTTCAAACGGCTGATTTGGTCTGATCGCTTGTCGGCATACATCACAACAACCACGAAAACGACCGTGACGCGAAAGGCATCTTTCTCTACCAGCACATACTCCCTTTTACATCTAAAAGGTGGTGCGTGACGACAAGAACGGTACCAAAGCTATGGGACGGTCGGCGCGTCCGTCGGCTACTGTGTGGGGTGGTCAATTGCGTCGACATGCCGCGAGAACACGATCCCGCACGCAACTTTTACGCTAAACTAGACAAAGCTGGCAGTGCAACTCCCAGACCCACACAGATCATCTACACAAAATGCGTTGCAGTGCGAATGCCCTTTCAATCCCCCCGACTAGCTATGCAAATTCCATGTGCAGTTACGGACGATGCGTTACTCGTACCATTTATTACAGAGGGTCGGTAGTGAGTGATACCGGTCCGCGGACTATCGAACTCACACTACCGAACTACCTTACATGGTGGGGTGCTTTCGCTAGCTATAGTTCGAACTTAATGTCACGGCCCACAAACGCAGAAAGCATACCCGACCACACCAACGACGACCTCGTTATGGAGCCTCGTTATGGCGAGTCTTCCGATGACGAGGGCGACCACGCTCCAAGGTGAACACCGTACCGGATCCCCGAGACGGCTATCTCCTTGACGTAGCGATGCTCCCACCTGTGCTTAAAGTCACCGTTGCAGTATGCAACCCAAACATATTAGCGATATGGGAGGTGTTGAGAATAATTACTGTGGCGATAATGTATGCCTAATTGGAATGCGTGGTGCTCTATATGTAATGGTGAAGGGGGGGGGGGGGGGGGGGGGAGAGCCTACATGTGACAAACGGACGAGTAGACATGTTGAAGCTGTGTATCATGCTTTCCCACGAGAACATACACGCCGGCTTGCGTGCTTAACAATTCTTCATCACCTAATACTAGCCCTCGGGGATAGATTGAATGATGCTTATTGGTATTCATAGAAATGCAAATTGATAAGCCATGCATGGATAAAAACATGTAGCTCAACATGGCGTGTGCACCGAATGGCGAATGACGTCAAAGATGCACGCCTAACTATGTTGCTGAATGCTTGGTTCGGGCGTGCGTAAGGAAAAAAAGTTGAGAAAAGACAATATCATTTAGTTTCTATTGAATGTTGAATAGGCACTTACCTTCTTGCTGCACATAGCTACTTCACCGAAATCGTGAAGTACGCACAACCTCTTTCCCAAGGCCTTCCTCCCATCAGAAATCTACACCAGAAGCAGAGACCATGGTTTACCTTAGCACTGCAATGGATCACTTTAAAACTAGTGTCAACAGGCGGACAAGTGACAACATGATAAGTGACAACAGTAAAATTAGTGACAACAGGCAAGTGCAAACGGCGCATAAGAGTTATGTTGTGTTACGTCCACTATAAAAGCTCAGGAGGCCTGGCGGCCTTGGCGTGCACTACGTCAACCCCTATCTCTAACTTTGAGGTGCCATGCTATATCGATACCTATGCTATATCTCAACAGTGTTGTGTGTCTGTTTCGAAGAAAATCCGTGGATAGGTAGCGTTAGTGACTACTGATGCGATGGAGGTAGCTTAATAGATGTTCGTGCTCGACGACTACAATATATGCGTCACCTACTGTTGGAGCTTATCAAGTTTCACATTCAAATAACCCAGCCCTATTCGACCCGAACTATTTAGGAGCCTTTTCAGATTGCATACCAGTCGTTGGTCTCCAACGTGTTACAGGATCACGTTGTGTCAACCCAACGTCGGGACAGGTGATTACTATCCGGACCGTTATTCGGCCGAACCGAAAGATCCCAAGAAGAACGCGTCCACACCCTAAACAACACTGAACGCTCCGAAAACGGTCACAACAAACGATTATGCTACCTCAAGTGCAACCTCGACGAGGGTATCTTGCAGAGTACTAACTTTCTGTGCGTTGAGTGTGGGACTTTGCAATTAGCGCCCCGCGCACGGCACGACAGCGATTGGCTACGAACACCAAATGCTACTCGACCTCCTAGCTTTTGGTGACATAGGGCGGGTCCGTACGGAATAAATACGCCCCACGGCCGCACCTCTAGTATCTTGAACCCTTCCCTCCCCCAATATTCAGCGGGCGTGGTGCACCATACCTTATGATAGGGATGGTCGCTCGATCTGTAGCCGAAGTCGGTGGTGCAGACGATACTGAGCTTAGGCGTGCCTGCCGCTACTTTAGATATTCACTGACTGTACATAGCGGTATTTAACAGAAAAAGTATTGATTATGAAAACGCGTAATCATACAGGCCGATGTATGATATATCAGATCATACACATATCCCCGAGGCACTAGATATGATTAGTACATGTCTAGATCGGACATACCGATAAACTGTTTGACTCGGTACAGAGCTGTCGCTAGGCTACAGCTCTCATCACTTCTGTTGTCCCGACACCACGCATGTAGGCTGGTTGTCGCCTTAACTGTTCCGTTTGCGGGACTGTGACTGTAACTACGTTTGCGTACGTTATCTTCCACACTAACTGTGTTTGCATGGTTCAATAGGTTATGGGCCCCCGCCTCATGTCACTCACGCGCGACAACCTGGTTCGGCGAGCTGCGATCGACAGCTCTCCCGCAGAAGGCAAGTTTCCTTAGACTCCTAGTACTTTCAACCTGTAGTTGGCAGTATCGCCAGTATAAACTGCGATTTTAAAACCCGCCACCACCCCTCTTAAGTCAGCCACCCGACGGAGATAGCCAGCCACCCACACCGACGCACTCGTCGTGTGTGGACAGGGTGCACACAGGTCCAAGCTGGAGAACGGGGGGGTGCACTGTCGGGTGAAAACGCATCCACAGGTCGCACGCCAGCCGTAGCTTACCTTTTATTTTTATTTTTTATCCTCGCCTAGCGAATCAGCCACCAGCGCAGCGCTCCACTTGTCATGGCCTTGGCCTCGACTTGTGCCCCACACTGGGTGGAGGATACAGAAAAGGTGCTCTGAGACACCCCGGGGCTACAGGCCGAGGGGTCGGCGGGCATCAGGCCGTCTCTTTGCATACCGCTTTTAGGCACGAGTCCGGCTAGCGGTTTTTACCGCTGCCTGTTTTCTATCCAGCTCTTTCTTTTTCGCCCTCTATCGAAATTGCGCAGAAAAACCCGCATGTTTCACCTGTTGGTTCCCCTGACCCAGGCTCTCAACAGAGCACTGTCGATCACCCCCCGGACACTCTCGCACTGCTCGCTGCGCAAGTGGCGCACTTAAAAGCTCGTCTCGACTCGCAGTCGGCCGAGGGTGCTGTTAACAGTCTTTCAAAACAAATCGGATCAAAACACAACATCTGCTTTCACCAATATCAGAAACGGGAGAGATGGGCTTAGGGTTTGGGCGAATGGTCGAATAAATCCGTATTTGAGGATAGGATACTTCGGTCCTATTTTTGCTTGTCGCCATCTAATTGAGTAGCAGTTTTGCTCTTCGCCAATGTTGGCAATTGCCGACGTATATGCGTAGCCGCCGAGGGGAAGGTGAAGATGGACATCATACCACAACTAAGACAAAACGATTGATTGCAGGGAGCCACATTGAGCAATGCTTGATAAGATTACAATTAGGGCTTTCGCCCTATTATTTCGTTTAGGGTTTAGGGTTTCAGTAAAAAAATCAAAGCACTTAGTCTTCGAATGACAACGGGAAGAGTCTCAATTTGAAGTTGCCTATGCTCAATCTTTCTTCATTCGGTATCTCGTCTTACTACCATTTGGGCCATGTTTGAGAGCAAAACTAAATGTTAGATCATTAAAGAAATGTACATGTACTGTGATTGGCATTGTGCGGCGTCTAGTGGGGCATGTCACTCTTCGGTGTCGACCGCGTCACTCTCCGACCCCTTGCCTTCAACTTTCGCTAAAAAAGCCGTTGTGAACGCCGTAAAACCACGCGTCTCAAGCTCTCGTCGTAGTCTGCGTATTTCGTCTGTCACCTCCATGTGCCGGAGACCCTCCTTCGGGAGGACCACGCCACTGACCCGACTTTCGTCGGTATCGAGCGTGAGCGTGTGGCGCAAATCTCGCAAATTGCAACGATCTACGAGAAGCTTCCCACCGCTATCGGCGATCTGACTAAGCCCCTTCAAATATGTCACCGCTGATACCCCTAAATCCATGAAATTCTCCGTCATCTGCCTTCGACGTCGATTCGACTCGGACTCGTACGGCATGTATAAGTCACGATAAAGATGATGAGGCACCGCCCTAATCTCCAACCATGGCAACTCCTTCGCCCGGGCCCAGCTTGTGTCGGGAGGGGTCTCGCCCGTAGTGAGGGCCAAATCGTAAGACACCCACAACGGATGCGATGGCCTTTTTGTGACCGGGTCCACATCCCAAGGCTCACACAACACAACGTCAAGCTCCACCCCGGAGTGGTCGAAATCTGGACCCCACATATTGGCATGTGTGCTCGCCAATCGTTTGGCGCGTTTTCGCTCCCGTTCGTGTTCCATAGATACCTCCCCGAATGTACCGCTTGGATCTCCTTCAAGTGTGTCGTGACGCTTCCGCACGTACCCGACTTTTTTCTCGTGCTGCCAGTCTCCCAAGAATGCGGTGCATGGCGTGCCGGAGGCAACGTGGCTCTCCAAGACAACAAGATTGCCGCGACGCGCATCGTAAACTTGGAGGAAACCAATATCGTTTTCTCGTGCGGCGCCCACAGTCGTGACAGGGTTGAAGTTCAGTTCCTTGAGCTCATTCTGAGCGGCAACAAGTAAAGCGGCAGTCTCGGCGAGGCTCAATGTCTGAGCGGAGAGCTCTTGCATGGCTAACGCTTGGTGCTGGCATGGCAATAGCTCGGGTTGGACTGCTTGTCGTTGCAACGGGAAATTGTCACCAGTCCTCCAAGTCGTGCCTAGACTTTGGCCAAAAAATCTCGTCCGGTAGGGGGCCAGCTGACCGCCTCTGAAGCTTAGTCAATTCGGTAATTGTGCCTTGCCACTCAACTCCCCTATCATCCCCAAATCGGTATCTGATACCGAGACGGTCAATTTGACCCGTGAAGGCTTTGAAGTCATCTGCTGCTGCTGCTGCTGTGCCGTCGCAACGGTGAAAGAGGTCTCGTCCGGGCAGCGTGAGCGGAATACCTGTCGGAATATATTGGAGGACCCACTCAGGGCCGTGCACTCTCTTGCTGCTTGAAAAACGTTGAGTCTCCATTTTTGTCTTCACTGCTCGTGTACTGTCTGCATCAAAGGTGAAGACAAACTGGTGGGAGTGACTCAAGCTCACAACTTGGCCGCTTGTGGGGCACGCGTCTCCCAGCCAAGTCTTAATATCGATCACACATGGCAAGTCGTAGAAGTTGCATTCTGGGTGTACGCCTTCTTCAAAACTTGGACCATCTCTGACTTTGTAAGGGCAGATTTCTCACGGAGAGCGATAGAGAACCTGCTGAAAACTTGATCAACCCTCTCGTGCGTGTGCCTGCACGAACATTATTGTTGCAATTGATCAAACTCAAATACACAATGGTAGCCAAGCGTACTCCTACATTTTTGTGTCATAGACCATGGCAAAATGAGATTTCATTCACGAGCTTACCCCACGGGAAGAAAAGATAGCCTGATTTGACGCGCGAACCCCATGTCTCCGAGCCAGTGACAAAAGCACATGACGAAGCGGTTTTTGTTCTCCCTAGCTGTATTGTCAAGCTGAAACCATATCTCTTTGAGCGGCCGGCCTTGCCGCCGACGGAGTTCCTTGAGAATTGTGAGGTACATTGTTGTGATGGTGTTCGAGCTGTCGTGGGGGAAACAATTTGTGAAAAGATAGACGTCGTCTGGTTGAAGCCCGTTGTACTTCACGCAAGTTAGGTGCATCTGGAGGAGCTTGTCCTTATTCACGTCCTTGTCCCACTGGCGGAAGTGGGGGAGCAGGGTCTTGGAGGAGTCCATTCCGTCAATCTCACAAAACAAGAAGTCTGGGTCCCGCATCGACCTCAAGATCGCCTCGTTTAAAAACCGGCGCTCAATGGTAACTTGATTGAGGTGATCATCCCTTGCAGCTCTCGCGTACGCCAAGTCGGCGGGATTGTAGCACTCATCAAGAAGGTGCTTGGCCATGCTGCAAAGCGTGCACTTGCTGAAGCGCTTGTTCGCGGGTATCTTGACGTGACCAAAAGACTCACTCCAAACGCGCAAGAACGTCGTCACGGAGGCGGGCTTGCCTGTAAATAAATTTCCAAAAGTTAATTAGTTAAGAACGGAAAGTTAAAACTAAATTATAATTAATAATAAGGTTGAGATTTTTTGTGAATCACCGAAAGAACGGTGCGAATGTTCATGATTTTTGTGTGTGTAAAACAAACGGAGGTTAAAAAAGGTCGCAATATTGAAAGATGAAAACCACATGTTCAACCAATAAACAGGTGGAAAACTTATCATTGTTTTACCGATACTCAGTATCGATTATGCTTTTGCTTTTATCGGCTAACTTGTCAGTACAAATACTTTCAGGAAAAAACATGTTCCATCGATACTCAATAACGATAATGCTTGTACTTGCTTTGATGAATTTGTTTCTACGCAGAAAGGTTCATATTTTCCGGTGTACAAAAAATCTAACTTCATCGATACTCAATAACGATGGTTGTTCGTTGAAGCATTGCACAATTTTTTGCTGTACAAAAGAAAATATTTTGTGGGTTGTATCGCTATATCCAATAACGATAATGCCTTTACGTGTGTCAAAAATCAGCAAATTAATTCATCCGGCATGGTAAAAAGAAAGCAAAGCATGTATTACCGATACTCAATAACGATAATGTCTGTACCTGTACTGTGCGTCAGCAACATATAGATTTTTCGGTGTACAAAAAAATCAATTTCATTGATACTCAATAACGATGATTGCTCGTCGGCGCACTTACAATTTGCGTCGCCCGACACAGAGTTGAACTCCTCGAATTCTGATTTGTACTCGTCGTAAATTAAGTTCTTCTTCAACCAGCTAGGTAGGTGCCACTCCTCCCGCCCGGCCTGTGGGTTAGGAATCTTCTCGCATCTGCCATTCGCCGGATCAAAGTAATCTGAAAGCCATGCCCTCACGCAACTTGACTTGGTGACTCTAGCCGTGTTGAGAGTTTCCAGACATGGTTGGTCCGATGTTGACTTCAACGCCTTATTGAGCCGGCCCATTCTGTCGTGAGATACGGCGTGAATCACCATCCAAGCGGCACGACATGTCCGCACGCTTCCGCCATCAGGACAGAACCACCAGTACTGAGGACCTTCTCTCCCTCTAGTTGATGAAGAGTCTTTGTAGGAGTAGGCTAGCGTAGATGGGCTGTTCTTATGACCAGGAACATGTGACAAACGAAGCTTATCGACTAGGCGTTTAAACGCTATGCCTCGGCCATCCGAGTAAACGTCTTTCCTGGTCTTCGACACGGCTTCGAGGAAGTCGCGTTGGCGCTTGCATGACTCCTCTGTCGGTGCTTGACCTTTCTCTGGCTCGAAAAGAAGCCGACTGAGACAATTGTTAGCCTTGCAGCAGACCTTAAGGGAACGATGGAAGTCCTCGTCTGGCTTGCCTAGTAAGTCGTTTTTTACACATTGCAAAGGAACGGTTTTGAGAAGCTTCGCAGCAACACCGGGCTCGGCTTTCTTCAAACGGTTTATAAAACGGTATCGTGCTCGAACCCCGTTGTCTTCACTCAGGACACTATCACTCGGCATTGCGGACGCTTCGGGTGCGAGTGGTCGGTCAAGATCTAAGGAATGAAGCTAGAAAGAGTTGCATCATTCCCAGTTTTAGAAAACGATATTCCGTACGTATTAATCAAGACTAGCAAGCTCAACCAGATGTTGACCATATTTTCGTGGTCAAGATTGGTGAAAAAGAGGCGCGAAAGTGTAGCGATGAATAATTTGAAAAGTATTTATTCGGTATACATAAAACATTACTGTGAAGGCCGAACTAGATGTTGACCGGTTTTTAAAGTCCAAAAGTACTATTGATTTTTGAAACGGTAGCTTGTTTCGAATCGTCGGTAATCATGTCATTTCATTTTGAGATGAAATGCCAGTACTTTAAATTGTGTTGTTTTGAAACTTTCAGGCAGTAGTTTCGTACAGTCTGTTATGCGCGAATGAGAAAGGCCTCCCTGTACATTGTAAATGTTTACAAGTTCGCTGTATGTTGTAGACGTGACATATACGGGCCGCGGGAAATTTACGGCGGCGCCGAATGGGGCACGTTACCGCTAAGGGCCGTTACCACGTCTTTTCACTTTCGCTACTTCTCCAATTACCCAGATAACTACGGCCGCTCACGTTTCCTTTCGCCTCAATCCCTTCTTCCGCTAATCGTCGTCCACAGCTTCTTCAACCATCATTCCGCTACGTTTACGTGAGTCGCTTCCGCATACCGTGTTTGCATAATGCCACAATCGCGCCCTCTACTACGTAGAGGGCGTCGCTCGTCGCTACGCACGCAGAAGCGACAAAACCCTACACTTTATCTCCACCTCCTACAGTAGACTTGTACTACTCTGCGCTAACGAAACGTCCCTCTCGTCGTGTATCGCTATTCAGGATGGAACCTCGAAAGAAAGGAGTAGCAAAAAAAAAATGTTGATTCTTCACCCCCTGACACACATGCAGCGGACCCATCTCCAGGAGCCCTGCTTAGTGAGGTAAGAGTAACGAGCTCTCATCTTCTGCATGTAACCCCCTTCCTATACAGGAATGGTAATTATCATTCCTTAATTTTCTGGGTGACAATTATCATTATCAAGGCCGCGGTCCTATACAGTGCGAATGATAAAATTATCATTCCGTCATCATACAATCTGTACAGGATACCGGATTCGCGCGGGAACCGATTTGCTGCAGCCGCTGCCGCTAGACCATGCGTACGCGGCGCACGTTGGCAGCGCGACCGACCACCTTGAACCCGGCGGGGCACAGCACCACCTCCTCTACGAGGCGGTTCCCCGCTTGTGAGCGCATAAGGGGTATCCCCTCCAGCGCGATGGCGGCGACGAGCATCGTCGCCACGACCCTACGCGCGGCGGGCGACACGCGGGGCCGCATCCCTCTACTAGTTGAGGGGCTCCGCATATCAGCACGTTCGTGCTGTGGCGCCGTGGCCGCTGTGTACGTGTAGTGTAGACGCCTGTGGGTCCTTTGGGCGCCTGTGGGTGCGCCTACGGGTGCGCACAAGCGGGGCACGCGGGCGGGGCTCTCGAGCTGATGGTCCGCACTTGCGGTCAAACCGGGTGGTAGAGGCGACTACAGGCGGGCGGCTGCCACAAGGGCGTTAAAAACGTACCGTACGGGACGGAAAAGTTATCATTATTTTTAATGATAACTCTATCGCTCTTCAATCCCGAAGCCGCTCGGGATTGAAGAGCGCTAGAGTTATCATTCGGAATGATAATTATCAATCGCGATACTCGTTTTACGCGGACCGTCAGATCGCCGCGGGTACAGGTGGACAAGATCTTGACCGTCCACTGTACCCGTACCGGGTACCGTTAAGAGTTATGAAAAAGTTATCATTCCTGTATAGGAAGGGGGTAAATCTCATCTATCGCGGATGGTACACTTACCAGATTTATATTATTTATTACTTTATCACGTGTTTTTCCAACCCCTACAAGTGCGGCTCGAACCTTCGTAGTAAACATAATAATAATATCGCAATTTACCGTTCCGACATAATTTGTTCCGTACCTGCATCGTACCTGTACAACCTGCATATCGTTTCGCTATCGTTTCGCTTAAGTGTTCTACCTATACTCAATAACGATTTTGTCTGCTTGATCATGACAAGTCTGAATTATTTACTCTCATCGCCATCACTTATTAGTACCAAACGGAGTACTTATTTAGCGTCGAGATTTTCAGTGTGATTTACTTGTACTCAATAACTATTCTTATTAGACGGCGACATGTTGGGTCTCGTTGCTCGTTGCCCCTCCTCGCGCATCCTCCACGAGCATCATCGACAGTTAAGCGAGATTTCGGGCAGCGACTTGCGTAGCGTACTCCGTATAACGATTACATGCCCATGACCCATACTCAATAACGATTTTATTGCTTGGACATGACGAGCATGATAGTTTACTCTCATCGCCATTATTTTTCATTGGTACCAAACGAAGCTATTACTATCATCGAGATTTGCAATGTGATTTACCGATACTCAATAACGATTCTTAAAGACGGCGACATGTTGGGTCTCGTTGATCGTTGCCTGTCGTTTAACATCATCTGAACATCATCGATAGTTAAGCGAGATTTCGGGCCGCTACTTGCCGAGTCAACTACCAATACTCAATAACGATTTGAAAATGTTTTGTTAAAAAATAACTCAAGATTACTCTATTTTGCAGTTGAACGCCACTGCAACAGCGCTTCCCGCGCCCGCAAACCGATCAAGATCATCAACTCCTGAATACGAGAAGATACTCGAGCGAATGACACTACGAATCGGGAAAGGTAGCAGTCAATCTACGTTGAATTTCTCTACTGGCGCAATCGGTAAGAGACACCGAGAACACTCAGCTGGACCTTCCCCGAAGCGGTCATGTAGCCAGGTAGGTTGTTCAATTCCTTATTGTCGTTCCCATGCACAAGGTAAGGGGGGTTGTCATTTTACTCATGTTCTTGTGTTAACAGGGCGACGGACGCATTTCACCTACACCGCCTTCGCCGGAAGAAACACATTCGGTAGATTCCACGCCCGCTACCTTACTAGGCTCTCATCGCGACAAAGAACGTTTAATGGACGGAGCTATTGCTTTGCCTTCCCATCAAGGAGCGGGAGACGATCTGGAAGTCTTACACTTACAGACACAACCTCATCATGCTGCAGTCCCATGTCGCGATTCTCCTTCCGCCGCCGTGGTTGTCACCTCACCACAATCTTCCTCTCCCATGGAGGTAGCACCACCTACTCACCAACCCGCAGACACTCATCCGGATGCCTTATTAGGAGGGATGCAAACTCAAACTGCGGCCATTTCCAGCCCCCATTCTCCTCCCGGTGTTGAGTCGCCCGCCTTAGAAGGTCTCTCCGTTGCCGCAGTCAAGCCCCCCATGGAGTCCGGACATCATACCCACGAAGCCGCAGAAAGTGATCCGGCAGCTTTACCCGTAGTGGAACAAACTCACTTTGAGCCCGCATCCGTTTACGAATCTCCTCCCGGTGAGGTGGTCGCCCCATGCCAGTCTATCCATGGCCCAGTTGAGTCACCCGACGCGACCATTTCCCGTCCCGGTTCTTCTCATGTCGCCGGAGATGGCCGCCTCCCCACAACCCACCTCTACCATCCCTCTGGTTCCCATGGAGTCCGCACCGGCTACCGTGCCGGGTTTCGTGGTAGTTGGTCAATCATCGTATTCTGACCCGGAGTCTCCGCCCGATCAAACGCCTAGAGATGAAGTAGGAAGACCATTACCACCAAACGTTGGTGTAGAATGGTCACTCAAGCCTGTTTCTAATCGGGCGAGTAACGTTGCGATGTACGAGGTCTTCACTTGGCCATGGACGCTTTGGGCCAAAAAGCAAGGTGAAGTTTACGTTTGGGCGTATTGTGAGAAGAAAGACGTGGATGCGTTCAACGCTGTGGGACATCCATGGTATAGAGTTAAGGGCGCATTTTGGCTAAAACATAATTTGTTGTTTCGCTTCTACAATGCAAGCGGTGATCCAAAGGAACTACTGCGGTGAGTTTACCATGGTTAAACTTTCATTGCCTTGTTTCAATTCATAATTGGACATGATTATATCTTTTCCTAACATTTAAAAATCTATTTGTTTACAGGTGGCGGCTTTCAAAAGGGCAGAAAAGCAAAGGAGCAGTGGCATTGAAGTTAAAGAGCATGTGATTCTTGTGGAAAAGGACAAGGGTCAAGCAGCAGGCGCCCTTGCGCGCTTAGCTGATTTCATCAATCAAGTCACTCTCGAAGAAGGCTACGACAAGCAAGCATGCCCGCTTGGCGTCGACGACTCGAGCTCCCAACCAACTTTTGATGTAGGGGATGCACGAGAAATTGGAGGAGATGAAGAACAACCGCATGCTAACTGAGTGACAACCACGTGATCCCACTCCTAGTCGGAGACAATAACGTCGATGTTTTTAGTTTGTGTCTCAATTTGGGTTTTGCTCTCGGCATGGCGTGTGGGGATGAACTTGTAAGCAAACAACGACTCCGTTTTCTTTAAATGTAAAGGATAAAAGAAAATATGTTCTAAAGTACTATTTGTGGATAGTACTTTGTACACCGTCCATAGGTAAAGTGGTTGTAAATGGGCTTCGAAATTAAAATATTGTGTCTAGGTTGCTCTGAAGAAGGAAACGAGTATTTCAAGCCCTATAGATGCCGCAGTGAAATATAGCACATCATCAAGGTCTACTTTTGGG
>JAPMLY010001311.1:50000-79514 GCA_026401115.1 Tetraselmis chui
GCTAGCTACACAAGTAGGAGCAGTAGCAGCAACGACACAAACCACATGCATACCTTGCCTGTCGGCGTGTCTATGATACCTGTGCGAATGTTCGTGCGTGCGTGTGCGCGCGCGCGCGCGTGTGTGTGTGTGTGTGTGTGTGTGTGTGTGTGTGGGGGGGTGTGGGTGTGTCTGCAGGTGTGTGTGTGTGTGTGTGTATGCGTGCGCGTCTGTGTGTATAGTAATAGCAGCAAGAACGGATGTCGAAGCATAATCATAAAATGATAAAGAACAACGTAAGCTACACAAGTGGAAACATGAGCAGCAACGATGCAAACCACACGCATGCTTTCCCTTTCGGCATGTCTACGATATCACCAGTGCGTGCGAATCTGTGTGTACATGTGTGTGCATGTGAGTAAGTATGTCTGCGTGTGCGTGTGCGCGCGCGCGTGCGTGTGTGTGTGTGTGTGTGTGCCTTACATCGATAATTCACAAACACAGGCATCGATCATTCTATAAATAGAAGTTGGATCAAAAGCACTAAAATGCAGCAGCTGCAGCAGCAAAGCCAGCAGCAACATCAACAAGCGGCAGCAACAATAACAGCAGCAATATGAGTTGTGCGACTGTACATGCAACAAAAATGTGGCGACCATCGTTGCAAAGGGACATGGGACCAGCACAACGACACGAAATACATGTTACAGCTAAAGGTTGTTGGTCCTGGGGGTTTGATTGAGGTGGTATACACCCAAGCTCACCTCCCTCACGACAACCTTGCTATCTATTCATATATTGCGAGTCAATCACGCCTACGCGCCCCCCCGCCAGAACACCCTCCAGCTAGAGCCGTCCCCCTCCTGCAACCTGTGCTCCAACCTGTGATACTATTTTTTCTATATTCCGCGCTCCTCGAAGGTAGCCCTCGGTCCTGTGGGCCCGATTGGTATCGCGGACTTGCCCGACCAAGTGCATCTCCTTGCGCTCCCCGCTACCGGCACGCCCTCCCGAAAAAACATGGGCTGTAGTGGGAAGGCTTAAGACCTGACAGCGAATTTGGTAAGAGCGGGCGTCCGATTAAGCCCGTGACAGTATACAAAATGCGCGCGACATGGCTCACCCCTGCACTTCGCTTATTCACTGTCAATGCTTTTTAACATATAAATTGGGGGGGAATTTTTGTGTCGTGCGAGCAAAAAAATTGGGTGGTAGTGGGAGGGCTTTAAACCCGACAGTGATTGTGGTAAGAGCGGGCGTCTGGTGTTCGATCGAGCGGCGGTTGGGAACGAGTTGGAACAGCTCCGGATAAATTTGGGGAAGCCCGCGGCAGAGCAGGTCAACGGGCGTCCTCCTTCCGTGCCGCCGCTGACAACTTTGACGCCGCCGTCTCCGACCCCCAGTAGCGCGGTCACAACCCCAGCAGCGACAACACATTCAACCGCTGCTGAGACCACCACCACCGTCGCAGCGACAAGCACTATTGTTGAGACCACCGCTTCAGCAATAACAAGTACGTCCACCCCTGTTGAGACCACCACCACCGTCGGAGGAGCTATTCGAAAAATGCTTTGGTCAGATCGTGACTCTTTGTCAAAATAATACGAAGGCGCTGCTCCAACGGAATATGAGAGACGGTAGTGGACGGCCTTCCCGAGGAGGTGGGTGAAATGAGTATGCAACCGACGAGAAAACGCGCGCACCCCACCGACTCGCTATCGCGACGGCCCTAAATATGACACTAAGAGCTGCTTACCTGACGCACCGACTCCCACCCAGGCAAGATTTGGGGCTTGGCTAGATTCGCTGGGAGTTTTAGCTGCAGGGTCTTACCAGCGCTCTCGCAATGGCGTGTAGGGGCCGGAGTGGTGTGAGTGCTTGACAGTAGTGTGCGCGGTTAACTACTATATTTTGTCTGACTTTTGTCTGTCCCAATTTCACAAAATTATCCAGGACCATTTCACCCCCCAAAATGGTCCTGAGATTTTTTCTGTCCAAATCGTCCAAATCGTCCATTTCCATACCCTATTTCGACGTCAAACCCTAACTTTATTCAAAACCCTAATTCGGATCCAAAACCCTAATTCGAATTTCAAACCCTAACTTTTCTCAAAACCCTAATTTCCGAATCTTGCCAAAATTCAATTCCCAGATTTTTTCTGTCCCGACCGACACCCCGCCCCCCAGATCTCATCCATGATTTGATTCAAAAGGTACCCGGGTACCCCTCCGCTCCAACGAATATTCCGACGCGGAACCCCCTTCTATCCACGACGATTCCCGAGCTGCCCAAAAACGGTCACCAAAACTCGAACAGTGTTTTCTTCTAAAGACCAAATATCCTCTTCGAGCTTTGGTGACCGTTTTGGTGCCCCGAAGGATGCCTCGAAGACCCCCCGGCGCGCAGCCGCGCCCGCGAATATTCCTTCGCGGTTCCCCGACAATTCACGGCTATTCCCAAACGGTCACCAAACGGTCACCAAAACGGTCACCAAAGCTCGAAGAGAATATTTAGTCTTTAGAAGAAAACACTGCTCGAGCTTTGGTGACCGTTTTGGGGCCCGGAGGATGCCTCGAAGCCCCCCCGGCGCGCAGCCGCGCCCGCGAATATTCCTTCACGGTTCCCCGACAATTCACGGTTATTCTCAAACGGTCACCAAAACGGTCACCAAAGCTCGAAGAGAATATTTAGTCTTTAGAAGAAAACACTGCTCGAGCTTTGGTGACCGTTTTGGTGCCCCGAAGGATGCCTCGAAGCCCCCCCGGCGCGCAGCCGCGCCCGCGAATATTCCTTGCGCTCACGCATCCTATATCGCGTACTCAATCGTGTATACGGGTGGGTAGTAGCTGTCCCCGTGGTTACCCGTATCTTTGTACACCGTTACCCCGTTCCTTCGTATCTCGACTCCTGGCGTGTGTCTTCTGCGGCTCCATATCACATTGAACACCGGCGATACGCTATCGGTGACATCCTCGATGGTCCACATTAAACTTCCCACGGTATTTGCATTTGCATTATCTCTATCAGTATATATTAAGTCTCTATTAAATCGGCGCCATATGTCGGTAAAAACTACTTCTCCCCCGAATGAACTCGAAACCGTATAAAGGTAAAGTTCAGGGTGATCCGATGGAACAGCAACGAAGAATTCCCACTTCGTCGGCGCCGTGTAGCTCCCGACCGGCTGCGGCCCCGCCGTGTTGCCGCGTGCATCAATGAGCTCCACCCAAAAGTAGTTGGTCCCACCCTCGAGCCCGCTCACCGTCGCGACGCCATCCAGGTACCTTTTGACGCCGGTGGCGTGGTTTTTCGTCGACGAGTTGAGTACCGCCGCGGTGACGTTGGTGTACTCCGCCGGAACTTCGTCGACGGTGTTGCGGTAGAGGCGGACCTCGGTTACGCCGCTCATCTTACTTTGGGATAGAGTAAGATTTTTCGATGCACCCGGGGATATTCGGAGCGTTCTCCTCTAGCCGGCTCATCACATTGCTCGTGTGACGGATGAAATCCCCCTCCGACGTATATTCGGCATTATTCAGGAGCCGGAGCGTACATTCCGTGTTGATATCACGAACGACTTCGCCGAAACGCGAGGAATAGTCGTTGTGCCGCTCCGCCTTGTTCGGCCATTCGAGCCCCCGGTTCACCGCCGCCACGGACCCGCTGAGAAGTGAAAGACATCCGCTAACGATGGCGGGTACCCCGGTGCTAGCCGAAGGCTGCCCGATCCCGTACGTGAGATTAAGACAACCCACACCGAGACTCAGTGCGACGGTGGTGAACAACGCCATGTCCGCACGTCCCTTGAAGAAAGAATAGGAATACTCATGCAAGCGCTTCAGCTTTTTCGCATGCGTACGCCACTTCTCGAGCAGAGGGTTGTCGATGCGAACGGCGGTGTCGCTTTCACTCATTTTGTTTTGACCTGAGAAAAAGGGTGCCGGGTCTAATGTCAAGTCCTCCCACATCAATCAAGGTAAGCATCCGCGGCTCCTCTACCGTGTTCCCGATAGAATTTTTTCGGATGCTCGTGGTAAAGCCGAGTAGGTAGTTCCACGGTGGGAGGTAGGTGGTTACATCGGGCCTATTGGTGTCCGACAGCCGCAGGTTTGTTTGGACAAGTGACATGGTGTGTTACTACGTGTCGAAGAAAGAAAGCGTGATGGTGACGCTGAAGGCGTCGGCGGGGATGACCTCTACCGAGCTCTCTACCAATTCCGGGGCTGAATCGTCCTCATCAACGTCGAAGATGCCGCTGGTTTCAGATTGTGGATCGTAGATTTCCACAAAGCCCTCGTGCAGCCCCGGGGGCAAAACACTTCCAGGGAACTTAGCTGTCCCTAGTGTATGCCGGAATGTCATGCTTCTTCGTCTGCTATTTGGTAGAAGGTAAGACAAATTACGTACGCCGTGGACTCACCACTGCCAAGCTCAGTAAATTGCGTCGCAGTCCGCAGTTGAAGGTCAATCTCGCCCACGTTATCTAGCGGTCGCCTTATCGGAACCCCCACCGTGTCTTCGTTAACACCCTTCAGAGTGAGCTTTTGGCCCACGTAGCTCAGTGCGTCTTGCGCGCGTGATCCCGGCAGAAATCCAAGGACGCTTAGGCCTTGGTACGGGTCGTCGACGAAGGTCCTGCTAGTGATTGCGAGCCCGTACGCTTGCGCGCCGTAGAGATGGATCAACGAGCAATGCGAGACCGCGACCTGCCACCTTGTGCCGTCGTTTCGGTCCATACGGAAAGAGCGGAAGTCGACGGGAACCCTTTCGTTTGGTCCGCGGACATTCATCCACACGTGAAAGAAGGGTGGATAAAGGCTACGCTCGGGCTCTTCCACCCAGAAGACGAGGCTGAAGGTGTAGTCGTTTACGAAAGTAGGCGTCCACGGGGCCACAGTAGTTCTGAGCTTAGTCGGGCCCTGCAGGAGGTAGAACGACATGTCCCCGCGTACAAGACGCGAGCCGTCGCATATCCCAGCGCACGAGTTGCTTTGGACGTACGAAGAATCCGCCATTTCGCCAAAGACATTGCCGCCGCGCCAAGACTGCAAAAGAGCTAGGATTGAGTCGTTATTAGCAGGGTCCCAGCTCTTGTAGGAATTCGACTGCCGGATCGACGGTGAGCATAGCATAATCGAAAGGGGGTCGGGCTGTACACCTGTGAAGCCGGTGATCGGTGTACACCACTCGAGCGCGAAACGAACATGGGGTTTACCTTGGAACCCGCTGCCGTTCTGGAAGGCTGGCGTGCGAATGGTAAAGGCGTTTTTCTCCCCGCTCACGCGCTCTTGGGTGCTAACTACGATCCTGCGCGCGAACATTTGTTTATGGTGCAGAAAATGATCATAGAAAGGTCGCTACACATAGGCGCTCACCAGTCCATCTGCTGCAACCTCAATGTACCCGCCGTAGTGGCTAAAGACGTCTACAGTGAGACTGGAGGTTAACTGAGCCCCAAACTGTGCCGTTAGATGGGACACCGATGTTGACACGTTGACACCATTCTCCGAAAACATGGTCTTGTGCGACTGCGATTCAAGGTCGGTGGCGATAAGGTATTTCCCCTCGTTCGCAGCCCAGGTGTCAGAGTTAACAATTCCCATATGCTCCAGCGCTCCGTACGCGTGGAAGGCCTTTTGCGCCTCAGCGAACGCCTCGGGATTCGAGTCCACTGGCTTCGACGGTGTCAGTACCCCGTTTATGGTAAACTGGTATCTCCCACCATTACCGATAGGATTATTGCGTGTTGATACATACTTTTTTGCGTTATAGTTGTCCTCGTCCTTTCGGAAGATGGTAATTAACGTCTTCAAGGCCTTGTAAGGGCTGGAGAACGCCATACTCATGGAGCCAGAACCGTTAGACGCGATCCAGCGGTGCTGGGAGTAGGTTGTGTATGGGACAATTAGCCGCCCGCCATTTGCTTCAAAAATAGCCCGATCGACGTCGGGGGCGAGATGGATCATCTCTGCCACGTACTCGACGTTTCTTAACACCCATGGAAAGTTGTTCTCTTGGACCTTCTCCTGATCCCCCAGGGTGAGCTCGAGGGTTAAGTGGGTCCTATTCATGCTCCCGGTCGGCAGATATTTGCTCTGCATGGATCCCACGATGGCGCTCATGAGAGGCAAACAGAACACTCGCGAGGATCCTCCGTCAACATCCTCCCCGAACCCCTCCGCAACGCTCCCGGCGTACGACATCTGGCTCGTGGAGCCGGATAGGTCCAAAAGCGTGTGATAAAGGGCGTTGTATTCCTCAATGTTCTCAAGCACACCACCACCGGCGCCCCCGCTTGCTGAAACTTTGAGTGCCCGAATTAGGGCGTGCGCGGAGTAATCCAATACAATTTTATTAGCAGCCGTTCCATCAAGATTATGAAGCTCGAATTTCAAATAACTCTGCCTGCAATTAAGGTACTCTCCCCGGTTCCCCGTAGGGAGTACGAACTTAATGGTATTACCCGGACTGAACCCGGACGTACCATTCTCAGGATATACATGTACACGGCTCTTGGTCGCCGGCGCCGCCTTTGGCTTGATCCCATACACGAACGAATCGCTGATAGAGCTTCGCACTTCGGTCATGGTATTGTTTATAGTATCGTTACAGAAAAAATTTTCGTCAGCCATTGTTTTCGTTAACCTCTTTCAAGATTCGATCTTGGTCCTCTCATCTGGCCGTACGCGGATCTGACAGCCGCAGCGTGACCCTTCATACTATTTAGATCTGGCGCTTTTCCATCAAGAACCCCCTCCACGCCCCCCGCAATCCCGCCGATCCCGCGGGCAATGGCGCCGGCTGACGCGATACCAGCCCCGAGAACTGGGTTAAAGGCGGCGACCGGCGCAGCTGCTGAGAGCATCCATCCGCCGAGCTTATTCCCAGCCACTCGAACGCCGTGTGCGACCTTCTGGCCAATTGTGCGTAGGTTATGAAGCTTCTCGCCGATGAAGTGCCCGAGTCCCATGTTGTGTTTGCTATAAGCCCAGATTTTTTTGTTTCACATGGGTGCTTTGCCCTTTTTTCGCCTCTCGGCCAGCTTTTCTCGAATGTATAATGCCTTTTCCTCCTTCCCCCTCCTCTTTTTTCCTGCCGGAAATTCTATTCCCAACCGCTCCGAAAGCTCGTCCATTACTCTTGGTTCAAACATGTGAGGATTGTTAAGAATATATGAATCATCAACTCCTGTTTGTTCACGGTCTTCGAAAGAACGAACGAGCTGTTTGACACCCGAAGTTGATGGTGCGTCAGTCGAAGGCTTTGGCTGGGACCTAGTTTCCAACACAGGCTTTTCGCCTATGGGCGCCGCCACGTTCTTAAATGGGTCTTGTCGCTGCATTGATGGAGCAGGCCAGCTGTTAACGCCCACAGGTTGCTGAATTATGATAGGTGCCGGTGAGGGGGTTACCATTGTCCACCCTCTGCTAGGGGGGAGAAGTTGTGACATAGGATCGCTATTTACGCTCTGCACGACGCTGACCCGCATATTTTGATTACGTAAAGTACGGGTTTTTGGTTTCGGCTTTGGTTTTTGTTTCTTATCGGCCGCCGGTTTCTTCGGCTGCTTTTTCCCCCACTGAGTATTCTTGGTCTTTCGCCGCGCCATTGCTTTCATGTATACCTATACGGTCGAAATTCTTGAACAGCTCCCCCGTCCCCGTGTCTGCAAACATGAAGGCATAGGGCCGGTCAAACACGTACCGCATGACCTCCTCCGCCTCCTCCCGGGGTAAGGCTATGAGCTCCTGGAATATCGCCGTGGCTTCCTTTTTGTTCCTGGGTTTGTACATCAAAAAATGTGACAAGGTCTTCCGGATACCTAGTGGCATAGCATTGTACGACTGTACAAGGATCATTATGGATAGCCGGTAGTGGCGCCGGTTGTAGATTAGGTCACGCAGCACACGTTGGATTTCGTTGTCTTTGAGCGCCGCAGTAACGTCGTCGAGGACCAACAAGCTATTCTTCTCTCTCTCCGCCGATTCCTTTACCGTCTCGCGGATCCCGTCCAGCGTACCCCAATCCAAGTCGTCATACATCCTATCGTGGTTCTTGAAGATGTTCTTTTTTAGGCTCGCCACGGAGTGAGACGGCATGACAACGTGGACGTGGTGAAAGGCCTTGCGGTACGCTTGCTTGGACGAGAGGAGGTTGACGAGCATGGAGGTCTTCCCCGTCCCGGCGCTGCCGATAATCGCCATGAAAAACGGTCGGTCGGGCAGCGGCGACACGATTTGTTCGTGTATCTTTTTGTCACACAGAAATACCGGGGGTTTCACTGTGAATGACGATCTTTTTTCGATGCTGAACCGCATTTTTCGTTCTTTCTTTTATAGTATCTTCGAATTTCTTTCGGAGACACCCCCCAGGTAACAGCCTCCAAAACTTTGTATTGCTCGTCGGTGAACCCAAACCCGACGTAGTTTTCCTTCCACCATGCCGCAGTCCCATAGTTTGAGCTCCGAGCAAGCAAATGAGGATCCATCGGGGCGGACGCACTCGCAGACATGGACGAAACCGCTTCACCGTGAACTACCTCATCACCGATGGTGTCGAGTAGAGAAGAAGTAGAGGCCATGGTTCTAGTTGGTTCTATTTATTTTCTATTGTAGTAAGAAAAGAAATGACATGGGACGGAGCGATCTCGAGCGCGGCGACGGCAGTGACGGAGACGGTGAACAAGACACCGTTCCTGAAATACCTGGCGATACTGGGGGGAGCGATGTGGATAGTGGAGAGGTTCCGGCCGGCGAAAAAGAACCAACCAGCCTTGACCCGAAGCCAAAAACTAAACGAGTAGCAAGCGAGAAGATGAAGGCAGCTCTTTTGCGCGCCAGGACGGCAAAGGCTGAAAAGCGCCGGTCGAGGGCCAAGCAACCAACAATCCAGCCCCAACCCCAGTTTTTCTTCGATATTGTTTAAAAGATGCTCCAGCAGCTGTACTTGGACACGGCGTACGCTGACGCAAGACTCGATGATGGAACCCACGTATTCTCACTACTAGATCCCCTGACCGTCCCCCAGGGTTTCACAATGCAGGTTAGGCTGTTGAACGCGTGGCTCCCGCATACCTATTACAGCATCTTCGAGGGTAATGACACGCTGGTTCTTAAATACGACGATGGTGGTGAAATTCCGGGAGAGCCGGTCACCATCAAGCTTCCCCGCGGCAACCGGTCGATCGACGATATCGTCGCATTTCTAAACGATGGACGACTCGATGAGTATGTGGCGAGTTACGATGAGAACACGAATAAGTTGTCGCTAATTGCAACGGAAAACGCCGAGCACCATGTAGTTATTGGAGAAGGCACCACGTGCACTCGGCTTTTAGGCTTGAATGTTGGTGACTCCGCCAAAATCGTCGACGGAGAGATGCTGCTCACAGCTAGTCGTATCGTGGACTTGACGCGAACCAGCTCGGTGTTCGTGCATAGCAACCTCCTCACTCAAAACCGCGACCCCCGGACAAGGCGCGTGGGTGACATCCTAGCAAAGATCCCAAGCTCGGCACAGTTCAATGAAATTGACCACTACAGCTCCGACGCGTTCGTGGACGTGGCCAACCGCTACATAAGCTATGTGAGCATCCGGCTAAGCGACGACGACGGGCGAACTTTGGACCTCAACGGCGGGCGTTTCACGGCGACGTTAAAAATAGCTTTTGCTAAGATTAACAAAGATGGACCAGTCACGGAAAATATCGTCGCCGCTTCAGATGAATGGCCGCCGGGCCGTGGAGGTGGACCTCAGCCAAGTCGAATTGCTTTACCGGGAGCTAGCGGCTCGGGTGACGCTGGAGGAGACGGAAAATGATCGGCAAGACACGGACTTGACGGCGCTCACTGACACGGTGACTGGATTTGCCGACGAGTTTAGCGCGTCGAACATTCGCACCGACAACATCACCGCTATTGGGTTTGACACCGACATCACCGTGGGCGCCTCGCTTTTGCCGACGACGGCGACATTGGTGGGACCGATTCACTCGCTCGGGAGCGAAACGCACGAGTGGAAGACTGTGCACGCCGAAGACGTTATGCTTGATGGAGTGAGCTTGAGCAACACCTTGGGCGAAATGAGGGAGGAAATAGGCGCTGGATCGAATCTCGTGCAGCACCTGAAAATCGAGGGAGACGGGCTGATCGGCGTCGATAATACAAAACGAGACTTCGGGGCGGTGGACTACCCGTGGTGGGAAATATTTACAACCGACATCACTGTGAACGACAGCATCAATGCAAACATGCTGAAATCCAGCCGCTCTGACACAGATGACATCACGGTGTATGCCAATCTAGTGCCGAATGTCACGGACATCGGTGGGGACACTATTGGAACGTATACGAAGCCGTGGCAAACCGGGCACTTCCACGACGTATATGCTAAGAACCTATTCGGGCAAAACTCGGAAGGTTTCTCTCGCCGGGCGCTGCTCGACGGGGACCAAAACGTGTCCAACCACATCTTGCCGCAGGCTGATACACAAGTGGATTTTGGCTCAACAACGAGGCCCTTTAGCAAAGCATACTTTCAGGACTTGTACGGGCTAGACGCCTCCAGCACGCCACGGAGGGCATTGTTGGAAGGAGGTGATTACGCGACGGAAAATCATTCGCACGACGACGATTACGCCCCGGTTGAACACACGCACGACGAATACGCCTTGACTACGCATACGCACGATGACGCCTACGCTCCTATTGCACACACGCACGACGACTACGCCTTGACTACGCATACGCACGATGACTACGCCGCTGTTGCACACACGCACGAAGATTACGCCTTGACTACGCATACGCACGACGACTACGCCTTGACTACGCATACGCACGATGACGCCTACGCTCCTATTGCACACACGCACGACGACTACGCCTTGACTACGCATACGCACGATGACGCCTACGCTCCTATTGCACACACGCACGACGAATACGCCTTGACTACGCATACGCACGATGACGCCTACGCTCCTATTGCACACACGCACGACGACTACGCCTTGACTACGCATACGCACGATGACGCCTACGCTCCTATTGCACACACGCACGACGACTACGCCTTGACTACGCATACGCACGACGACTACGCCTTGACTACGCATACGCACGATGACGCCTACGCTCCTATTACACACACGCACGACGACTACGCCTTGACTACGCATACGCACGACGACTACGCCTTGACTACGCATACGCACGATGACGCCTACGCTCCTATTGCACACACGCACGACGACTACGCCACAACCGGGCACACGCACGACGACTACGCCTTGACTACGCATACGCACGATGACTACGCCTTGACTACGCATACGCACGATGACGCCTACGCTCCTATTGCACACACGCACGACGACTACGCCTTGACTACGCATACGCACGACGACTACGCCTTGACTACGCATACGCACGATGACGCCTACGCTCCTATTGCACACACGCACGACGACTACGCCACAACCGGGCACACGCACGACGACTACGCCTTGACTACGCATACGCACGATGACTACGCCTTGACTACGCATACGCACACTGGGTTCGCCCCGACCAACCACACGCACGACGATGCCTACGCTCCTATTGCACACACGCACGACGACGCCTACGCCCCGACCAACCACACGCACGACGATGCCTACGCTCCTATTGCACACACGCACGACGACGCCTACGCTCCTATCGCACACACGCACGCATGGAATACCATCACGGGCAAGCCCACTTTTTTCAGCGGCTCGTACAACGACTTGACAGACAGGCCAGACATCGAGGAAATTGTCGAGGTACAACTACTGGCCGCTGGAAGTGATTATGCACTTGAAAATCATACACACAACGAGTACGCCTCGACTGGACACACGCACGCGGAGTACGCCACTGTCACACACACACACAACGAGTACGCCCCGACCAGCCACACGCACGACGACTACGCCTTGACTACGCACACGCACGATGACGCCTACGCTCCTATTGAACACGCGCACGATGACTATGCCTTGACTACGCATACGCACACTGGGTTCGCCCCGACCAACCACTCGCACAGTGAGTACGCCTTGACTACGCATACGCACACTGGGTTCGCCCCGACCAACCACTCACACAGTGAGTACGCCCCGATAAGTCACACGCACACTGGGTTCGCCCTAACCAACCACTCTCACAGTGAGTACGCCCTGACTACGCATACGCACACTGGGTTCGCCCCGATAAGTCACACGCACGCATGGAATACCATCACGGGCAAGCCCACTTTTTTCAGCGGCTCGTACAACGACCTCACTGATAAGCCAGGGCCTGCGACGTGGCTGGACCTTCAGGGCCGGCCCATGTGGACAAACTACTTCTCTTTAGGGGGGACGACGGACACCGTGACAATCGGCTCCAACAACTTCAAGAGCGGCGACTTCGCCCCCAACGGTCAAGGCGTGTATGACCTTGGCGACCCATACGCAAGGTGGCGCCGCTTTTACGTGGAGGAGATATACGCCGACAAGGGTATCGACGCGGGCAACAATCGCATCACGAACGTCGCACCACCGGTAGGTTACTACGATGCTGCAACGAAAGGGTACGTTGACGAAGCCATACCAACGTGGATTGGGAAAATTTCGTACGATGACATCGGGCAGTTCATGGAGCCAGTGCAGTCCTCGAACTATGATATCGTATTACACGACTCCTTGACACCGTCGGCGGACTCGACGTTCAATCTGGGGCAGAACCTGAGGCGATACCTTTTTGGCTACTTCCAGCGCGTGCGCCTGGGGGAAAACGATCCGTACTATGACGACGAGGCTATCACATATGAATTCCTTCGGTCCTACGTAAGTGAAAACGCGCAGGGTGCATCGTCATGGAGCGGGATAAGCGATAAACCGGCGTGGGTCGACAAGATATCATATGACAACAATGTTGACCCGGAAAACCCCTCAAATTATGACATAGTTGTGAGCGATTCGATCATTCCGGACGGACTTTACAGCATTGGACGTGAAAACCGGCGATTTGTTTACGGATATTTTCAGCGGGTGCGTGTTTCTGAAACACCGTACGACGACGATGAGGCAGTACCGTTACAATTCATGCGCGATTACGTCGCAGCGAATGCGATGTGGTCGGATTGGAGCGACATCAGAGGAAGACCGGACTGGACGAGCGCTTTCAGTGGCAACACAACTACGGTCAGCGTAGGAAGTAATCTCATTCCGAATGCCTCCCAACTCGATATAGGAAGTGTGTCCGCGCCATGGCGGCACATTTTATCCTCATATCTGACTGTATATAGCTATGCTTACTTCAGTGGATCGCGTATCCAAGGGGTAGGCGCCCCGACAAGTGATACCGATGCTGCCACTAAAAAATACGTGGATGACACCGAAACGGACACGAGATCGTACGTGGACGCACAAAAGCAGGACCTGTTGAGCCAAATTAGCACGTTATCTACACAAATGGGGCATATAATCAGCATCCTAGCGGCCGAGATGAGAGAAGAGGAGATCCCGTTCAGAGTCATATACAGCGAGGACAATAATTCCAAAATGTTGACTGTTGGTCAGGCGAGGGCCTTGCATTTCATTTTTCCAGCATCTCTACAGAATTATACAGACCTCATTACGGAAGTCAAGCTCACCTTTTCATGTCGAAAATCGACGGGCTTTATATTTCTCAAGGGTCGAAGCACCACAAGCCTAAGTTGGGACATGACCGGCACTGATCTATTGGTACAGGAATCGTTTCCAGCCTTTGGTTTGTCTACCGGCTCATTGGATGAGATACTGAACGTCAAAGTTACACTGCGTGTTACGATCGCTTCTAATGTGTTTACTGTGGCTTCTACCACTGTGAAGGTGCGTGACCGTTTGGAGCAAGATTTCACAATGTTTATGTAACTACTAGTTATGAACGCCGGCGCCTCGCGTCGCCTCGCCTCTTATGCTGTTGGGCCGACTCCGCTGCCCTCCGCGTCGGGACACGCTTGCGCACTGGGCGTTGGCCCGCCAAGCCGCGGGCGGGCGGCGGGGAAGCTGGCTTGGGTGGTGAGGGTTTTTGCTTGCGAGTTCGGTTTGCAATCGGGGGCGCTCGGGCTCTGAGCGCATCGACCGGCTGCTTCTTGGCGTGGGTGGGGGCGCTGGTTGTGGCTTTGGCGTTGCTTTCCCGGCGCTCCTCCAACCGCTCCTCTTCCTCAGCCTCGGGCACGACTGGCAAGGCTCCCGACGGCAGCATGGTCTTCGACTTGGTGGCTAAGTGGCTCTCGAGGCTGTCAAACGTCTTGCGCAAGTAGCCGATGTTGACATCGCTGGCGTGGTTGAAGAAGCCGGCGATCTTTTCGCTGATTTGCGTGGCGGTGAGCGACGGCTTGCGGCGTGACATCTCCCGGTGTTTCCATGTTACTTGGGCGTGGCGCACGTCCAGCGGCGTTACGGATGTGTCAATGAGCCGGCCGTTGTGGAGTTGTTTGAAAGTCAGACCGGCGGCGATGAAGGCCTTCTTCACCTTGGGACCGGCAGGGAGAGGCAGCCCATCCTTCTTGCGGCCGATACCCACCAGCCACTTCCTACCTGCTTCGGGGTGCCCTGCGGCGAGCGTCGCGTCCACAGCAGACTTGATGTCTGGGTGCTTCGACAAATCAAACGAATAGGGTGTTCCAAAGCGGCTCTTCCCCGTTTTGAAATGAGCTATGTAGATCTCCCCGGTGCGGCGATTGTACCAATCGTCCCGGGAGGCATCTCCGACAGATGGGTTGTACCGGCGGCCATCATCATCGCGGATCTCGATTCCTCCAAGATTGTCCCGCAGTCCGAGGAGTTTCACTTGCAAGAAGGCTGCGAGCCAGGTGGTAGACGGCCCAACCTCGCTCCTCACCTTGGGGAGGTAGCGGACGAGCATCTCATAGCTCGGGACGGCGTGGAGGTCGGACTTTGCCTTATTGGCTTGCACCTCGCGGTCCGCTTGGATGGCTTGAAATAAACCGACTTCACCCTCGCCGAATCCCCCGCGGTACGTCTGAAGCACGTCCGTCCCGAGGCTGTCCCGGAAGACCCCCCAGGCGCCGAAGGTGGTCGTGATGTGCCCCAGCTTTTTTGAGTAGCTTTGTGTTACCTGCTTGAGCGCCGTGGACTTGGTCCGCGCGCGGGCGCGCTTCCCGGCGGTGGAGGTGGCAACTGAGCCGCTCGTCACCTCATCGTCATCGTCGTCGTCCTGCCCGGCCACCGCCCCCACGGAACTATCCATGGCAGTGGCGTCGGCCTCCACTTGGATGATAGTTTTGGTGTTTTTCGCCCTGAGCCACGCCATCACCCCCTCGGCGTCGCGAAGCACCGGGACGGCATTATCATCGGGATCTGCCTTGGCGAACTCCGTGCGAATCTGGCGGAACGTACGGCGAACGTCGTCAAGGTAGACCTTGGAGTACGTCTCCGCGACTAGCCTACCGTCCTTCATGACTTTGCGCGCACTCGTGCTGCCCATATTGTGTTTCTCCACGTCACCGCTCCAAAAGGTATCGATTTGCGCCCATGTGATGGGGGTAGATGTGCCCTTCTGCGGGGTGTCCTCGAGGCACTGCTGGTAGTCAGGGCGTGGGGGCTGCGCCGGGGGCGCAGAGACCTGAACCCTGGGGAGATCGATGGGCGGGAGAGGACTCTTATCCTTGTACAATCCCTCCAACTTGACCCCGTGAGTTTCCTCAAGCACGGCTCGGAATCGTGGATCGAGAGCACGGATACGATTGATTTCCCTCTCCCCCCAATTGTATCCTTGGAGAGTCTTTGTCGCTGGTTTGCGACCGGCAATCACGCTTCGGACCGCGGAGATGAGCCGCTTGGCGGCCGCATTCTCCTCGTAGTACGCTTTGGCGCGGGCGCGCTTGACTTCGGGGGAGTCGGGCATGATGCGATTGTTTTGTTATCCCCGGAGAAATTATTTTCTGTCCGCTCAAACGCACTTTAAACGCACTTTAAACGCACCAACACCGGAGGCCCCGGGATATTTTCTCCCCTTAGGTTAAAATGACGGAGTACGTGGAACATCTGACAGTGGGCGAACTTAGGAGAATCGCTAAGGTTCATCTCCTCTACCTTCAAAAGGACAGGGAGCGTTCGCGCAGGTACTATCAACAAAACGGCGAAGCGCGCCGAAAGGCAAATCTTGAGCGCTACCACCGGAACAAAAAGCGCGGCGGCACAGATCACCGCGAATCAAAGATCAAAGAGAATGATCCAAGCTCCAACGAAACGTAGGTGCGTTTAAACGCACTGGAATTATTTTCTCCGGGGGAATACAATAAGAAGATATGGACGCCTCAAACGCTCAAATGATCGCAAGCGCTACATCCCCCAAACCCCATCGTGTGGAAAAACACTGGGGGGTTGAGTGGCTTCGCAAAAACGGTAAGGACGGAGAGAATCCTTATTACATCGTGCTACAAAACGCAAAGCCCGGAGACATAACCGTCACGTGCGAGTTCAAAAAATCTCACTTGTTTATGTACTCTAACTTGACCGTACAGGAGCTCAAGAAGGTACTTGCCAAAAATCGGTATGCTTACGAGATCATCCGTTCTGACGCCCCGCGGAAAGCATTCTTCGATATCGATTGCGACATCCCAAAAGACACCGGGGCCGAAGAATGCGAGCTCATGTTCTCAGAGCTGCAAAGTAAATTGAAGACTAAAATCACTGAAATATTCGGGGACACTAGGATATTTCTCTCCGGTGGCGTAGGCAACAAGGATGAATGTATCCGCCTCTCCTTGCATGTCGTACTTGGTGATGTCGTCTACGATAGCCACGAGCACATGAAAGACTCTAACTTTGACTCTGTGATCGATGTCCTCGGGGCCGATCTAGGAGTCAAGGTCGACAAGATTTACACACGAAACAGGCTTTTCAAGCTCCCGGGACAGAGCAAGCTCGGGAGCGACCGCGTCCAAGCCATCCTCGACGGCTCGTCCGTGGAGGACCACTTTGTCACTGGCCACATGCCTGAAAAATGGACGTCGAAAACATTCACCGCGAACTCAGTTGCAGCGTCGCCGACCAAGCTTTCTCTTGTAAGCCAAGCTTCCCCCAAGAGTAAGCCTCAAAGCTCATTTTCCTCAGGAAGCATTTCGCCAATATCTGGAGCGACAATCCCGTACGATTGGAGTATCGAGGGAGATCCGCTGAAGACCCTCGAGATTCTTCATCACGACTTCTCAAATCACCGTCTCCCACACAACCTGATTTATTCCGTCATGTCGTGGTGTGTCGGTCGTGGCGTTCATTTTTCATCGTTTTACGCATGGGTTTCCCGAGGAAGAGAAGATTGCAATGCCTCTCGAGTCAAGTACGCTGCGATGTGGAAAGACTTGAAGCACGAAAAGATTGCTAGCAACAAAACCATCTCTAACATTCTCAAACAACTGTATCCTGACGCTATTTTCGAGGATCGAGAGACGCGGGAGATGATTGATTACCTACGTATCGTCCCCACGACAACATTAAAGATTGAAGAAGAGATCGATGGTACCCAACGCCGTCCCGAACTCAAGTTGTTCGCGCAGAAAAACAACGTGGTCCTCGACTTGCCGATGGGGATCGGAAAGACGATCTCGATCATTCATCATATGCTCGAAAATGAAAAGATGGGCCGGCGTACGCTCATAATTACATGCCGGTGCACGCTCGTTAAGGACATGCTTGCAGTCGCTACACGGATGGGTTCAAAGCTCAATAGCTATTCAGAAACACCCTCTCCGGAACTGTGCGACAGCCTTATAATTCAACAAGAATCGATGCACAAGCTTGAAACAGCGAAAGCATATGATAGCGTCATAGTCGACGAGATGGAGTCGCTTTTGAACCAGTCAGCAAGCACGGAAACACATGGTCTCCGCCTCACCCGAAATATTGCATCGATGATAGGCTTACTTAAGAGCGCGAGCAAGACTATATTCGCTGACGCCGTGACGACCCAAAAGACGATTAGGTTTCTTAACAATATCGGGATTGAAGACTTGGATATCGTGCACTGCAAGGGGTTCCAGAAATCCATGCGAACCGTTCATTTTGTTCAAGCCGGGTCTAAGGCAAACGGCATCGCCCACAAAATGGCTCAAATGATAGGCGAGAAAATCAAGAAAGGAGAAAATGCCTTCGTGTACTATCCATACGCCAAAAGCAAATACAACGACAAAGGCATTCTAACCCGATTCGGGATTCAAGACTTCGCTAAATTAGTCGAAAACTACTCGGGGCTATCCGAGGATAACATATTGGCATTTTATGGAGAAATGGATGATGAAGCTTGTAGCGAATCCCTAATGGACGTCAATATGTCATGGAGTTTTAGGCGCGTCGTGATCACCACAAGCAAGATCACGGTTGGAGTTAGTTTTGAAACGACGCATTTTCACTCTGTATTCATTGCCAAGTCGCCGAACTGCTCACCAAGAAACATCATCCAGACGTCTTGCCGCCCACGGTCATTGGTCAACAACACGGTATATGTTTTCCAAATGCCCGGAAAGGTAAACCAACAGCCAATTGAGAACTTGTTAGACCAACGGTCGCCTTACTTTGTAGCATATCGGGAATTGCTTGCCGATGTCCAATATGAGCGTTCTAATTGCGACATGAACGCCTTTAAACTTTTCATCGATAGGGTCGGATATCGAGTTGGCGATGACATCACGTTACAATCATCGCCCGTGTCAAAGACCCGAGAGATTGAAACGAATAACGATTACGCTTGGGATGCGATCCCGGACCTTTTCAACGCAGAAGCCGAATACACGGAGACAAAAGTGCGGGCTCGTTGTGCGACCAACATCGAGAAAATATCATACAAAAAGCACGCATTCAAACGATTGTTCTATAAGGACTCGCGCGATGAAATTGCAAAACAACTTTGGGACGATGGTCACGTAGATGTCGCATGGAAGACATCACGATTCAAAAACGAGTTCGGACACAACCTGCGCTCTACCATCACAAGCATTGTTGTCGACGACATCTTAGAGAAGGCGGCGGGCCGAAACCTCGACGATGACAACCCTAAAACGTTGTTCGAAAACGTTCCAGATTTTTCAAGTGATGAGAGAACCCGCCTAGGAAAAATGATCATTGGTGCATCTTGCTTCACAAGTAGCCGGTCGTCGAAAGAGAAGCGGATCAATTCCTTCTTCGAGCTTGCTTTTGGGATTCCCGTGCTATGTTATAACAAGGCAAAACACAAGTGGGTTCTCAAAACATCCAATCTAAAAACAATAATATCCATTTTCAAAGCGGTGCGTGGATCCGAGGAGTCTCCGGTTCACTTACCCGAGTACGCTTTCATCGGGCTATGAATAAGGAATATTCGCGGGCGCGGCGGCGCGCCGGGGGGGCTTCGAGGCATCCTCCGGGCCCCAAAACGGTCACCAAAAAAGTCACCAAAGCTCGAACAGTGTTTTCTTCTAAAGACTAAATATTCTCTTCGAGCTTTGGTGACCGTTTTGGTGACCGTTTGGTGACCGATTGGGAATAACCGTGAATTGTCGGGGAACCGCGAAGGAATATTCGCGGGCGCGGCTGCGCGCCGGGGGGGCTTCGAGGCATCCTTCGGGGCCCCAAAACGGTCACCAAAGCTCGAAGAGGATATTTGGTCTTTAGAAGAAAACACTGTTCGAGTTTTGGTGACCGTTTTTGGGCAGCTCGGGAATCGTCGTGGATAGAAGGGGGTTCCGCGACGGAATATTCGTTGACGGAATAATTAGCGACAAGCGGTACCTGTACAGGTAGCGACGGCGAATGATTATTACAGGTACAGGTACAGGTACAGGTACAGGTACATGTACCGATGGGATATTGTCGCTAGCGAGGATGCGATATATATATTGTATCAATTCGCATTGTGGCATACCGGAGAAGCTCCGCTTGCCCCTTAGTGCCTTCGGCGCCGTTATTGGGGATAACAAGTAGACGACTTAAAGGTGGCGGATATTGGATATAAAGAACTACGCAGCAGTTGACGTTGTGTTAAGAAGTCGGAAGGGCACCGGGCCTTGGTTCGAATCCTCCTCGGATGAATTGAAAAAAAAAACGAAAAAAAAACAAAAAAAAACGAAAAAAAAACAAAAAAAAAACGAAAAAAAACATAGACACGAACCTTTTGAATCAAATCATGGATGAGATCTGGGGGGCGGGGTGTCGGTCGGGACAGAAAAAATCTGGGAATTGAATTTTGGCAAGATTCGGAAATTAGGGTTTTGAGAAAAGTTAGGGTTTGAAATTCGAATTAGGGTTTTGGATCCGAATTAGGGTTTTGAATAAAGTTAGGGTTTGACGTCGAAATAGGGTATGGAAATGGACGATTTGGACGATTTGGACAGAAAAAATCTCAGGACCATTTTGGGGGGTGAAATGGTCCTGGATAATTTTGTGAAATTGGGACAGACAAAAGTCAGACAAAATATAGTAGTTAACGCAATATCGCGTTTTTCGCGCGTTCCCGTAGATGCTTAACACGCACGTATTAGAGTACGCCGGAATATCGCACTCTCGCTGTGTGCCACATTCGGTTCGGCAAAAAAAAATGCGAAGCAGCTACACAATCCCAAACTTGTGAATTCTAACAACGTCTGCGACCTAACTACCATTTTGGGGCTCTCCCAAGAAGGATTGCAAACCACGAGAATGGCCGCACCGTACGTAGTGGCGTTCAGTACTCGGTCCATCGTCGACCACAACTACGTAGGACTGCAACACGCCGATGGGCAGAACGTCAAATTACGAATCGCAGCTGCAAAGATCCCTCAAACATAATGATTGCGCCTTTTTCCATGATCGTCGAATGGCGGGGACTGTCAATTTTCTTTCCAAATGCGTTGCCTAGCGAACCACAGCCGGCGCCTTGTGTGTGACGGCGTATCGAAAACGTCGTTCTCACTTTTTGACTGTGGCGTGTGTCTTCCACCATCACCGCGCTCCTTTCGTTGTGTAATTAATGTCACTCAAATACGACATCGTTTTTCATTGGTATTTTGTCTTCGCTTTCATCCGCAAATTGTAATACAACTTCATATGTTTAAGGTTCAATCATTATTTGATTGGGTTGCAATAGAACGCCACAGCATACGGCTTATTCGTCCACTAATACAGCACCGCCAGCATATGGTGCAGAAGGTGGCCCGCTCCGCCTCTCCAACTGTCCGTCAATGTTGCTACTCGCTAACCTCGCTATCTCCACACTGACTTTCATTGTCGGCAAAATAGCGGAGGTAGGACGTCTTTTGTCGGTACACCGCGATTTGTCCCCCATACGTTACAAAGTCAATATCGGAGACTTTCGCGGCGGTCGCTACAAAGCACGCTAGCGCACGTTCATTTTTTGCTCGGTCTATACCATAACTGATGCCGGATATTATTGACTGCTGGCCACCGATATGCAGCCGCTACGCATCTGCTATTCTTCAGCACTGCTGTTTATGGATCCGTAGTTCTAGTATTGCAACGCGCAAGCATGAGCGGAGGTCTACAGCCGCTGCGGTATATGGCATAGCCCTTATCACGAAATCTGGAAAATTATACGGACGCATATCGGACAAGCCCGGGAACGTCATTCCCTGTTTCCCTCGCTAGTACACGAACAGATCACCACATTGCGTGTCCAGTCGCCTAGCGACTAGGTCCCCGGGCTGTATTATCCCCAGCGTAGCGACTCAAGTCAAAGCATAGGTTGTGGAGGGGCTAGATCTAGCGAAAAGGCATGCGGGGCGCCGCCGGGGCGGAACGACGCCTCGCCCTTTGACCGGACCACTAGAACAGCGCGCGTTTCACGGCCATATGCGTGTTGACTCTAATACTTTTTTAAAGAACTTGTATTTTGTAGCTCCGTGGCTTCCAGCGACCCAAGCACGCAAAGCGATGAAGCACTCAGGGACGATAGTGTTTGTGCGGGCGACATGGCCAAGATGAACCTATTGACTTTTAATTAACTATTTTAATTTTTTACTTTATCATGTGATATTATTTTTTAATGTAATTATATCAACTTGATATTTGTCAGGATGTTAAATTCGTATATGTGTGTGTGTGTGTGTGTGTGTGTGTGTGTGTGTGTGTGTGTTTGCTGGCTTGTTTTACTGTATGCAAATGAGTTTGCTGTGTGTGTGAATATATGAGCGCATGTGTGTACATGCGAAGCCTGGATTTGCATGTGAGTGTTGTGTGTGGGTGTAGCAAGGGGTGTGTGAGTGAGTGTGTGTGTGTGTTTGTCTTAACTCTATGTGGGCGTGAAGAGGGGGTATCGTGGGAATAACCGGTGATTATTGCGTTCAATGTGTACAGATTAAGCGCATGTGAAGGTGATGGAGATTGTAGACATGATTGTGCGTATGGCCGAGGTGAGGATGTGCGGGTGTACTGTCTTCTACATGTGTTCCCGCATTTTGTACAATGTGTGTTGTGTGTGTGTGTGTGTGTGTGTGTGTGTGTGTGTGTGTGTGTGTGTGTGTGTGTGTGTGTGTATGCTGGCTTGTTAAATTGTATGCAAATGCGTGTGTTGTGTGCACATGTGTAGGCTGGATTTGTATGTGAGTGCTGTGTGTGGGTGTGTGTGTGTGTGTCTGTGTGTGTGTTCGCGCGTGCGTGTGTGTGTGTGTGTGTGTGTGTGTGTGTGCGTGCGTGTGTGTGTGTGTTCGCGCGTTTGTGTGTGTGTGTGTGTTCGCGCGTGCGCGTGTGCGGGTGTTTGTGTCGGACGATATGAAAATTTCTGAGTGAGAGGAGAGATATAGAGGCACATTCATAGTACGGCGTTGTATAAGCGATGACCGCTTTGCGTTTCAAACAAACGATACAAGTCACCCTTGGAACATTGGGGCAACGAAGAGGTAGAAGGAGGGGTCAGGGAGTCCCAATGGCAGGGGCAGGGAGTCTTGGGTGCGAGAGTAGCGCGATAGACCAGCCGGGCTGTGTAACTTCGTGCATAAAATGGCGACATAAGCCCAAAAAAGACCTACACATCTCGTCGGTCACCCCCCCCCCCCCCCCCCCCCCCCCGGGGTGCAAGCTCAACCGCAAGTAAGGAGCGAGGCGAAAGTCGTAGAAAGCCTCAGCACCATACGCCGCGTGTCAAACGGGGGAGCGGAAAGTGCCTAGGGATGGGAGATCGGGGCGCGGTGGCACATACACACACACACACACACACACATATATACATACATACCTACAAACATTAGCGGCTAAGCATATGCACATATTTAATATATACCCACACGCACCCACACAGAGAAAAAGCGAGAGAGAGAGAGAGAGAGAGAGAGAGAGAGAGAGAGAGAGAGAGAGAGAGAGAGAGAGAGAGAGAGAGAGAGAGAGAGAGAGAGAGAGAGAGGCGAGTGAGAGAGGCGAGTGAGCAGATGCCCACCAACACACACACACACACACACACACACACACACACACACACACACACACACACACACACACACACACACACACACACAGATGTCTACCACTGTGCTTGGCCAGTGGCCGCGGATGGCGTTGGCAAGGGGAGTGTATTTCGCACGTATGAGGTGAGCTGTTTGGGAGAGGTTATTGTCCGTGCAGTACTTCCATGCCCCTATCTGAATCTTTTTTATGGATGCGTAACGGCGGCGACCGTTTGTGTGACCGACGAAGCGAGGTTCGAGGAGGCGGATAAAGTCGGGTTTGTGTGCGGGGGGTCGTAGCGCGGTGGGGGAGAATCTCAGGTGGGAAGACGGCAGGACACGAGGTTAGGGAGTCGGGCGAGAGACCTTCGTCATCAGCAACAAGGCGGGTGGGCATGTGGGTGGGGTGAGGTGGATGACAACCGTACCGCCGTACCGCCTCAAGAAGTAGCAATATCACACATAAAGATCTATCTGCAGGTACCCGTAGAGTGCTGACTCGACCAGAGGCAATAAAAAATCCGTACAAAAACGTATAGAAACGTGTTTCACATGAGTCACATGAGTCACGTGCCCGCTGTACGTGTCTATTCCTTTTACTTCCCGCCTTAAAGAGGATTCCATCACATGTGAGCAATAATCGAGATACATGTTTTTACAAGAAAAGGCAGCGGATACCACCAAGCAAAAGCAAGGAAAAATAAGGGCAAGAGTGACAATAGGATGCAACACGTGAAGACGACAGGCGGTGGTGAACCGCCGCCTAGATATTTGTACACTTGGCCATGTCCACACCTTGCCTCTCGTATGCGACGATTGCATACGCCCTAACCACTACACGTTGCAGTTTCCGTGGTACAAAGGAATAACAAAAGTAGCAAGCGTAATAGGCCGACAGGGCGACGGGATCGACCGCCACCGCGCGCAGCCGCGTGCAAAAACGCACTAAGCCTTGCGGTCGTACGAGGGAGAGCTTCCATTTTGACCTGAGTATATGTGCAGAGATTTATTTTCATCTTTATTTTGTGTGAGTGTGGGGGAGGGGGCGCTATCCTCTTCAGGATGTTATTTTGTATGTAGTCGGTTGCGCATGCCACACATACATCCTGCAAACCACATACATATGAAAATAGTACGCGTAAGTAATTATCCTCGACCGGCTGCTACCGGGAACAGTGGGACGCTAAACAAGTTGTGTTCCTTACGAAGAATGTGAGGGAAGCACACTAAAGCCTTTACATAGACCGTTCGTGTCTAGTGCCGAGTTGGATCTCGAGGTAAAAAGCCAATGGCCTATTCAAGCATTTCAAGCATTTACTTTATCATGTTTGGAGCATTCAGCTTAGCAGTTTTTCTTAGCATTTTTATGAGCATTTAGCTCAACAGTTTTCCCCCTTAGCAATAACCTTTACATATTTTTCAGCATTCGCCTTATCATTTTTTTCTTAGCATTTAGCTTGGCATGTTTTTGAGAACTCACCTCAGCAAATGTTTTTAGTATTTACCCCAGCATGTTTATGAGCATTCACCTCAGCAGTTTTTTCCTGAGCAATAAACTTAACATGTTTTTTAGCATTCACCTGATCATATTTTTCTCAGCATTTAGCTTGGCAAGTTTTTGAGAACTCAAATCAGCAGTTTTTTGTTATTACTTACCCCAACATGTTTCGAGTATTTACCTTGACATGTTTTTGAGCATTCAACTCAGCAGTTTTCTCTGAGCATTTACCCTAGCTTGTTTTTGAGCATTCATCTCGGTAGTTTTCTCTAAGCATTTACCTTAACATGTTTATTATCATTCAGGTCAGCAATTTTTTCTGAGCATTACCTTCGCATGTTTCTGAGCATTAACCTCAGCAGTTTTTTCTTACCATTTACCTTAGCTTGTTTTTGAGTATTCATCTCAGCAATTTTTTCTTAGCATTTACCTAACCATGCTTTTGACCAATCACCTCAGCATTTTTCTTAGCATTTACTCAACATGTTTATTGGCATTCAGCTCAGCAGTTTTTTCTTAGCATTTACCTTAACATGTTTTTGAGCATTCACCTTACCAGGTTTCTCTTAGCATTTAGTTTAGCTTGTTTTTAGGCATTCAGCTCAGCCCTTTTTTATTTGCATTTACCTTAGCTTGTTTTTAGGCATTCAGCTCAGCAGTTTTTTTTCTTAGCATTTATCTCAGCATATTTTGGAGCATTCACGTCATCATTATTTTCTTAGCATTTAGCTTGGCATGTTTTTGAGCAGTCGCCTCAGCAGCTTTTTCCTTAGCATTTACCTTAACATATTTGTTGGCATTCAGGTCAGCAGTTTTTCTTAGCATTTACCAGAACATGTTTTTGAGCATTCACCTTACCAGTTTTTTCTTAGCATTTACCTTAGCTTGTTTTTAGGCATTCAGCTCAACAGTTTTTTTTCTTAGCATTTATCTCAGCACGTGTTTGAGCATTCATCTCAGCAATGTTTTTCTTAGGATTTGGTTTTGTATGTTTTTGAGCAGTCACCTCAGGAGTTCATTTCTTAGTATTTAGCTTAGCATGTTTTTGAGCAGTTTTTTCTGAGCATTTACCTTAGCATGTTTTTGAGCGTTCAGCTCATCATGTTTTTCTCAGCATGTTTTTGAGCATTCACGTCGTCATTTTTTCTTAGCATTTAGCACAGCCGTTTTTTTAGCATTTACCTTGACATGTTTCTGAGCATTCACCTTACCATGTTTTTCTTAGCATTTACCTTAGCTTGCTTTTAGGCATTCAGCTCAGCATTTTTTTATTAGCATTTACCTTCGCATGTTTTTGAGCATTCATCTCAGCAGTGATTTTCTTAGCATTTACCTGAGCATGTTTTTGAGTATACACGTCAGCAGTTTTTGTCTTTGCATTTACCTTAACCTGTTTTTTGAGTATTCACCTCAGCAGTTTTCTTTGAGCATTTACCTTATCATGTTTTGAGCATTCAGCTTAGCAGTTTATTCTTATCATAGTTATGAGCATTTAGCTCAGCAGTTTTTTTCATTAGCAATAACCTTGACATGTTTTTTAGCATCCGCTTTATCATCATTTTCTTAGCATTTATCTTAGCATGTTTTTGAGCATTCATCTCAGCAATGTGTTTTGTTAGGATTTAGCTTGGCATGTTTTTGAGCAGTCACCTCAGCAGTTCGTTTCTTAGCATTTAGCTTGGCATGTTTTTTAGCAGTCACCACAACAATTTTTTCCTAGCATTTACCTTGACATGTTTTTGAGCATTCAGCTCATCATGTTTTTCTCAGCATGTTTTTTAGTATTCACCTCATCAGTTTTTTCTTAGCATTTACCTGACTATGTTTTTTAGCATTCACCTCATCAGTTCTTTCTTATCATTTACCTGACTATGCTCTTGAGTATTCGTGTCATCATTTTTTTCTTAGCATTAAGCTTGGCATGTTTTTGAGCATTCAGCTCAGCAGTTTTTTCTTAGCAATTACCTTAACATGATGATTATTAGCATTCAGTTCAGCAGTTTTTTCTTAGCAATTACCTTCACATGCTTTTGAGCATTCACCTTACCAGGTTTTCCTTAGCATTTTCCTGAGGATGTTTTTGAGCATTCACCTCAGCAGTTTTATTCTTAATATTTACCTTGCTTTTAGGCATTCAGCTCAGCATTTTTTATTGGCATTTACCTTCGCATGTTTTTGAGCATTCATCTCAGCAGTGTTTTTCTTAGCATTTACCTGAGCATGTTTTTGAGTATACACGTCGGCAGTTTTTGTCTTAATATTTACCTTAACATGTTTTTGAGTATTCACCTCAGCAGTATTCTCTGAGCATTTACCTTGGCATGTTTTTAAGCATTCAGCTCAGCAGTTTTTTCTTAGCATGTTTATGAGCATTTGTAGCTCAGCAGTTTTTCCCTTAGCAATTTTCTTAACATGTGTTTGAGCATTTAGCTCATAATTTTTTCCTTAGCATTTAGCTTGGTATGTTTTTGAGAACTCACCTCAGTAGTTTTTTGTTAGTATTTACCTCAACATGTTTTTGAGCATTCAACTCAGCAATTTTCTCTGAGCATTTACTTAACATGTTTCTGAGATTTCACCTTACCAGGTATTTCTAGGCATTTTCCTAAGCATGTTTTTGAGTATTAACCTCAGCAGTTTTTTAAAAGTATTTCCTTCGCATGTTTATAAGCATTCACCTCAGCAGTTTTCTTTGAGCATTTACCTTAACATGTTTTGAGTATTAAGCTCAGCAGTTTTCTCCTAGCACTTACCTGAATATGTTTTTGAGCATTCGTCTCAGCAGTTTTTTCTGAGCATTTACCAAAACATGTTTTTGAGCATTCACCACCCTCACATGCACTGCATGGGGTTTTGGGGGGGTTGGGCATATTCGCGAGATTATACACATCAAGCATGTACATCCAAAAAGCCAATTGTGCCAAAATGGGGCTGGGCGTTAATCTCGTCGTCTGTGTCAGAATCTGAGTCGTCGTCGCTATCTGGGTCGGGACCGCCCTCGCTCTGTTGCTGGTGCCGGTCGTCTCGACATGAGCTTGATGTTATCCGCCATCAGCATCGGCAGTGTACATGTGTGTATGTGTATGTCTTTGGCATTGTGTGTGTGTGTGTGTGTATTTGTGTGTGTGTGTGTGACAGTATGTGTGTGTGTGGTAGTGTTATTGTGTGTAGTGTGTGCATGTGCATATGTGTGTGTGTGTGTGTGTGTATGTGTGTGTGTTATAGTGTGTGTGTGTCACAGTATGTGTTTGTGGGTGTTTGTGTGTGTGTGTGTGTGTGTGCGTGTGTGTGTACGGCATTGTGTGTGTGTGTGTGTGCGGCAGTGTGCATGTGTATGTAAGTGTGTGTCTGTAACAGTGTGCGTATGTGTGCGTGTATAAGAAAGTATGGCAATGTTTGTGTGTGGCAGTGGTGTATGCATGTGTGTGTGTGTGTGTGTGTGTGTGTGTGTGTGTGTGTGTGTGTGTGTGTGTGTGTGTGATAATTAGACAATATAAACTCAACGAAATGGCATCTTGTCAGGCATTAAACTTTGTTTTCTGTGTTAAATGTGAAAGCGTGACGGCGTTTTAGCATGGCATCAATCAGATTAAGATTTGTGTGTAGAGTCTAAATGCGATGCCAATTACGTGTATGCGCTGTTTCGTATGCAATATGCGGTGTACGATCCAAGCTTCGGGCCAATCCAATCCGTATGAGATACCTCTTTACATACAATGGTGAGATGAGGAATACAAGTAGAGGTCATGACGAGATCTACGGAATGTTTATGTGACACTCCTTACTACAAGTATGGTTACTGCGAACAATCATGCACCTCAACCATTGCACAACCGTTTCCGATAAGTATATAAATGACATTGAGGATTCCTTTTGATTCAAATGATCTCCCGACTATTGGCGGAGGGCGTCTAGCCCTTGCATTATACCAAAAAGCTTTCGGTTCCTTGTACGTGTTGCTCTTCCGGTTTCGGAATACCCACGGATAAGACAATGGGGGTGCGGTACATGGAACAGGTTGGCCCCGATCAAGATATGCGTCTCCTTCAGCTGATGGGAGGATAGCGGGAGCATCTTCAGTGAGCAAGTGCCGCATCGCTCAATGGTAAGCGATCGCCACCTCCTCCAATGTCATTTGATTAGGAGGATGAAACTCGAATCCGTCCGGCCATGTTTCGTACGGGTTGTTGTCGATTGGGCATTTACGATAACAAAAACCCAACAAGAAAGCAAGGTGAGCCAATCATCACGTTACACCTCATTAACAACCCCAAGCATATAGTATCGCACGGGTTTAGAGCTATGCCGCAGACTATGCCGTAAGTAGAAATGAATATTCTTACAAGAAAAGAAGTGGAAACACCAAACAAAGAGGAGCAAGGAGGAAAGAACCTCACATGCCTAAGCCCGAGGACCATGAAGGCATGCCATAGCATCGGCGCTTCCCTCATGCAAAGCGTCGGGAAGCTAAGAACCCAAAGTGCCATGAACTATGCCGTAAGTCGTCGAGTAGTATCATGCTTTCAGCGTGACGCGTACCCTACGCGGGCGGGCAAAAACAATTGCCCCATAGTATGTGAGGGTGATATGGGTCATATATTTTTTCCTCTTTTCA